>PVJC01022010.1:0-27743 GCA_004026665.1 Murina feae | reverse complement strand
CAGGCTGGCTGGGGTAGACAGTTGGGGGTGACCAGGGTGGCAGAGAAGGGCTGTTGGTGGGAATCCAGGCCTGCAGGGGAGGACAGTTGGGGGGGCATCCTGGCATGGGGAGGGCAGTTAGGGGCAATCAGGCCAGCACAGGAGCAGTTAGGTGTTTATTAGGCTGGCAGGGGAGTGATTAAGGGCAATTGGCAGGCGAGAGGCTGGGAGCCAGCAGTCCTGAATTATGAAAGGGACATCTGACTGCCCATTTAGGCCAGGCAGTCATCCCTCAAGGCGTCCCTGATTGGAAAGGGTGCAGGTTGGTCTGAGGGACACCACCACCACCCACCACCCCCACTCTGTGCATGAATTTCGTGCACTGGGCCTCTAGTAATCCATATAAATTTCAACGGCCTAGTCATGCCATCTTTGCATACATCTTATCCATATTGAAAGACATTTAGTCCTGCATCCAAAATAATTGAAACAGAAACATGGCGAAAATGAGACTTTTAATAACACTCTTGGGACAGGTGCCCATTGTACAGGAACACACGTGGGGCAGGGAATATAGCCTATTTATTTAGTTCCTCCTCCAGTCCCTCACTGGCTGAATCCTATGAGATCACCTGTTTCCTCATATGTCGCTTAGGTCTTGCTGTCTGTCTCCCATTCAGCCATTAAAGTATTGGGCTGAGACCTTTCTAGCTATCTCCACCTCCCTTTGTTTAGGGGAATCTTCCTGGAAAATGTGCCATCAGCTATGTGCACAGCTCTCATACCCTCTCTCCACCCCCTACATCCTGTTTGCTTTGGGGAAATTCAGTAACTGCCTGGCCACATGCTGTTTCTTTATATGAAGGTGAATCATAGAGGCATACTTCTTACAGCACTAAACAGAAAATGATAAAAAAAAATCATTTTATAGTATTCTTCCCCATTTTATATCCTTTTATCATCTCCCATGTGGTTCCTGCTTTAAAGTAGTTTTCCTTGCCCACTTCAAGCTCTCCAACCCTCCCCCCAAATCAGTCCATTAGGTTCTAATATTTCCTTTCCTTTCTTTCTCTTATTTCTCCTTATGTAGAACAATTTCATCTCTCTGGTTTCTTTCTTTTGCCAGTTTTGTCATAATCCTAATTCTTCTCCCTCCCCCGCCTCCTCCAAAAAGCTGATCCAGCAAGTGAGGGTCCTTAGGTGGAGAGGGGAAGGAGGCAGTGAAGGAGGGAATATTTAAATTTGCAAGTTGAATCATTTCTTTTGTCTCTGACACCAGTATGAAGAAAAACACCACGCTCACTTAAATCTAAACATAACTTCAGTTTGGGATTGCATCCTTTTTAATTAACTTGTCTAATTAAACTGTTTGCACCTGATTAATTTGATAAAAGGAACTGTTTATACACATTAGTCAAAATATAGTTGGTTTTGTCCTCATCAAGTTCATTCACTGTGTAACACATACACCCTACACCGCCCTTTTAATGTTTAGGTTTTCATTTTAATTGAAGCAAGCATTCACTCTAAGTGCTCATGTTGAGAGCTGGATGCAGGAGGAACTTTAAGCCCCAGGCAAATGGAAAGCTAATTTGCATAAAAGCATCAGCAACAGTGAGCATTTGGCACATTCTCAATCCTCTAAGTACTTAGCCTCTCTTTTCTTTCACCATTAAAACCTGGAAAACAAACCTCCAGGGGAAACATCACCCTGTGGAGTGAGGCACGTTTATAACTGTCAGTTTAGGCCTTTGTCTTTGTTCCCACAGTACCGATCCCTATGGGTCACCTGACATGAGGCCGTGAACACGCACACACATAAGGATTTCACAACGCTCCAGGCCAGGGTTCTGGGAGCTAGTAATCCCAGGAATAATTACTGCTGAAAGCTGACTGGGTTTTGAAAGCAAGGAGAACACTGCCGATCTATCAAACCTGTAAATATCCCTCTGAAAACTTTCATTAGTAGTAAAAAATCTTGAATTTGAGAAGTCAACAAGTGGTCTTGGGATGGCTTCATAGCAAGTTTCCCATTTAGGGTAGGAAGATTATCTTGCCAGAAACAACTGTTACCCATTTCAAAGAAATCCACAGTCAGTCAGTGATCAGTGATAGGAGCACCCACAGAGAGCCTGGGGTACTGGAAGACACACCCCACTGGGAGGTGGAAGAGAGCTCTTTTCCTAACTGTGTCATGTATTACTTATATGACCTTGACCTTGAGGGTGCCTTCCAGGGCTAATATTCTCTCATATGAACACTTTCATAATCCATAATTCAGAACCAATGTACACACAAAACTTTGTATAAGCAATAAAGTGAGCTACAAAAGTGAGCAATAAAGAGCAATAAAGACAGTTCTGGCTCTGTGCCTTGGGCTTATTATTAAAAGACTAGAGGTCTGATGCACGAAATTCGTGCAAGAGTAGGGCTTCGCAGCCCTGGCGGCAGCTGCCTCAACCCTCACAGCAGCAGCTTCATCCAGAAGGTCATCTGGAAGGTCATCCAAACATCATTCCACTGTTTGGCCATCTGGTCAATTTGCATATTACCCTTTTATTATTACAGACAAGCTGGAATCGGGATGTGAAAAATGGGCTGGGAAATCCAGGAGGCTATAACCCAGTGACTGACTTCTTCGTCACTTCCCTGCTTCCACACCCCTTGGAACTTACTCCCTGAAGTCTGTTTCAAACCTTTGTGGACTAGAATAGTCAAGTCTATGCTACAACAATGGTCCCTGAGCTACATGTCCAAGTTTTCACCCAGATCTCTGCTCCCTCCCCCAGCAGGTTGACTAGAGTTTCATTTTGGGTGTACTTTAGTCTTAGTCATCCAGTGTCACCTGAGATGGTGAATTCCAATGTATGAAACCCATTGTTTATCTCTAGTTTTGTTTGGGATTTCTTATCCAGACCAAGAACATCAGGATGGAGTCAAGCACAGAGCTATGCATTCTCCAGTGAGCTGACACTGTGCAGGCCAGGATGCCCAGTCAGACATACTACAGATTAAGGACACAGGGAGCAGAGAGAAGAAAGGTGTGTGTGTATGTGTGTGTGTGTGTGTATTGTTTTGTTTTGTTTTGCTAGTCAGACAGCATACTCCATTGAACTCATTGACCCTCAGGTTGTAAAATATAAATTAACAATCATAATAATAACAATAATCTATTGTGTAGCCTAAACTATCTGGAGTGTTGGTCTATGTCATTAAATAGATTAGCCACAGAATTGTGGTCTTTCCCCATCAGAGTATTTGTTTGACTCTGATCACACTTAGCTATCTCTGCTTGACTATACTTGCAAAAGCAACTCGTAGGTTCCTGACATGGGAGAGTCTTTTCTTCGAGGGCTAAAAACCCAGAAACAAATTTTTTCTTGTTGTAAATGGGATTAATCAAGTAAGTGTTAGAAACACTGGCTTATTTCATCACTTAAAATTCCCAGGATGCTAACAACCAGAGTCATCCTATTTCTATGGCAAACCTGCCACGCAGTTAAGACTTAAAAGGAATAATTCTAAACATGACCTGTTAGTACTGAAGAATTTCCCCTTTTTATGAGACCTATCCATTAATGAAGTTTTCATTCCTTGGAATATGTGTTTAAATTAGTCATAAACCAAAGTGATCATGCTTGTTAAGGTGATGCTAGCTGCTATAACACATAACTCCAAAAAATTAATAGCTTAACAAAATAGAAAGGTGCTCCTTGCTCACTTAAAGTTCAAGTAGGTGCTCCTACTTAGTGGCTGGTTCTCTTCCAAGTAATAATTAAGGAACTCAGGCTCTGCCATCTTGGAGCTTCTCCATCTTCCATATTTGGGTTCCAAGATCATTGACTTGGGAGGAAAGGCACAGGGGATGGCAATTAGGCATTTTTATGGGCCAGGCCTGCAAGTAGCTCAGATCATTTCTTTTCACATTCCATGTGCTGCAACCTGGTCCTATGGCCACACTAACTTGCAGGGTGCATGGGACATGTAATAAAACTCCGTGCCCAGGAGGAAGACGAAACAGATTTGGGGAATACCTTGTAATGTCTACCATAGTCCCTAAAGTCACTGCATGTCAGCGATCTAAAACCAGATAATTTACAAAATATTTGGAGATCTCCAGGGTATGTGATCCTGTACAGCCTAGCTTGCCAAACATATGATGATGGTGGTGATGATGATGATGATAATGAAAGTAGGTTTGTTAATGCATCAGAGTTCCTGATAAGACAGTGAGCTCATCCCCAGAATTTGTTCAGTTGTCTTGCCTCTTTAAATCTGTACGTGAGTAGGTGTATAAATCGTACCCTAAATATGTTCTGTGACTTGCTGAACAATATATATAGAGTCCAGGTGAACAAATGTATAAATTGGCAAAGTCCTTCTTTACCATTGAAATAAATTAATGATAGGTGGTCATTAGAGCAGTCCTCATATCTTCACTCAGAATTAATACACTATCCATGAGTTAAGCAATTCTTTGCCTAGAGAGGCAATACAGTGTGGTGGCTATAAACATGGCCTGGAATTATACCTGGGTTCAGATTTTGTCATATACTAACCATATTAATTAAGACTATTTGCAAGTAACAAAGATGAATTCAGCTAGTTTATGCTGAAAGGGGAAAATTATTATAAGGATACTAGAGGCCCAATGCATGAAATTCGTGCAAGGGGCTCGGACCTCCATCGATCTGCGGCAGCTGCCTCAGCCCCTGCCGCCACAGCTTCGTATGGAAGGTCTAATTAGCATATTATGCTTTTATTATTATAGATAGGGGTATCTCATAGAAATTAGGGTAGGAATACAACTAGAGCTCAAGAAAGGATGGAAATTAGGAGCTTGAAGGCTATCATGACTCTGTCATCTCTGTTTCTATCTTCACAACAGTGTTGTCCTCATTTCTCTGCCTCTTATGCTTCTTCAAACATATTGAAATCTGCCTCCCCCAGGCTCTCAAGTCTATGTATTCCAGCAACAAGCATGGACTTTCAAATTTCCAGGAAGAATGATTTAATTAGCTCAGCTTGGATCGTATTTTTATTGTTGGTACCAACCAATAATGACAAGGGAAGCAAGACTCTGTCTCAAAATACCTTCCAGAGTCCAGCTTCTGTAGATGTAGGCTCAGTTTCTGGGCATGGGTGGTGGTGGGAGGGAGACAAAGAATGAATGAGAGAGAAAGGGAGAGAGAGATTCTGCAAATAAATGTCTTATCTTTCTGAGCTTCAACTTCCTTATGTGTAAAATGCAGATAACACCTCCTGACCCAACACGTTATTTTGAGGATTAAATGAGACACTGTATATAAAGACTAGCTTATACTTGGAACAAAGAAGATTTTCAATAAATAATGAATGAGTGGATGTCTATAAACATCAAGAGATAAAGTTGAATAAATAGATAAAAATTCTGATATAAAGGTTATCGGGTTTTAATTTTTAAGCATTTTTCATCTTGAAAACCTGAGATTGCTATGGAAAAATAATTAAAATATTAGAATCTTGATCCCTATATAGACTTGCCACCTTACCAAATTTTACATCTCAAGTTTTAAGCATGAGTTTATGAATGTGCAAATAAGCCTAGGAAACTGTTGCTAACTCATATGATTTGAGGTAGCTCGTGTGATTTTTACTTGGTCAAGCATATGGGGATATTATAAAAACAGTTCATTCCCAGGCGTCCAGCCTGTCAATAAGTAGCAAGTTCCTGCCCAGAAGCAGCCTTCATGGCCATGCTTATTAGTCTGATCTTCCTTGCAAAACAGAGCTAGAGGCAAAACTCCTCCAAATCCTACTTCGAATGCTATTTGGCTAACACTGTAGATGACCTAGGTTTCAATCCAACTGCCACTGCCATGCACAAGGCCTCACTGCACCTCTCCTGGATCAGAGGAATGGCTCTCATCCCACATCCTTTTCCCACTCCACTGCCACAGACCAGGCTGCCCTCTGCAGAAAGAATCAAGTTCATACTCCCCTGTTTGACAACCTGGCCCTTTACAATCTGATCTCACAATATTTTTGAATCTTGTTTCTCACTCCTCCTTACTCAATTCCAGTAGCCTCCTTTGAATTATCTAAATATTCTTCAATATTTGGACTTGATTTTTCTGTTCATGCTTAATTTTCTGACTTGAGTAACCTTCCTACTTCTCATCTCATCCCAATTCGTCCCCTCAATCTGTCCAGAGGCTCATTACCTGCTGTGGCATATTGTTTGAACCAGTTGTTTGTATGTCTTAAAATATTGACACTAAAAGTCATCATGGAAGTAAAAATTTCATTAACTGTCATTAATAGTTTTTAATTTATTGATTTCATAGAGGAAGGGACATTCATTAATATTTAAGTAAAATTCTGTATGCCAACTACAAAATCCTGGTATATTTTATGAGGGTACAAGTCAATAATACTTTGGAAGACTACTTCTAAAAGTGGATTTCAGAAGAAAATTAAAATATGGCTATAAACTGGCTGTAAAAAAACACACACACACACAAAAAAACAACAAAGAAACTTGGTTGGTGTGGCTGAGTGATTGAATATCAACCCATGAACCAGATGGTCACAGTTGGATTCCCAGTCAGGGCACATGCCCAGGTTTTGGGCTCCATTCCCAGTAGAGGGTGTACAGGAGGCAGTTGATGGATAATTCCCTTACATCATGGATGTTTCTATCACTCTTGCCCTTCCTCTCTGAAATCAATTAAAGAAAATAAAAGACAATAAAAATGTTCAAGTATTATGAAGTTCTTAAATAATATGGATGGGAACTAACCTACCAGAATAGATTTATTTTACTATAAGCAACTGATATTGGTGCATCAGTGAATAACAATTTCCTGTTAGCCTTGTCAAAGAAACATTAAGAGATGTATACGACATGTGAAAACCAAGCAACAACAAGGAGACAAAATTATTATCAAATAGAATAGAATTCAGAGCAAAACATTCAATAAATCAGAGAGGGCATTTTGAATGGTAAAAGGAGTATATAACTGCCACAAAGCCTTATATATTGAACAAAACAGCAGTGAATTGCATGAGATAAAAACTCTTCTAAATAGAGAATTTTATAAAACCACAATCAAAATCACATTTGAGTTTTTTCCAATTTGGGGCTATTTGGTTATCATGAAACCTGTTATGAACAGTCAAGTAAATATATTTGTAACAATCTGTTTTTATTTATCACGGATAAATATGGAGTGGAATTGCTGGGTCATATCATTAAGTGTACATTTAACTTTATAAGAAATTATCAAACTGGTTTCCAAAGTGGTTGTACCATTTTGTATTCCCACCAGCGATATGTGAGTTCCAGTTGTTTTACTTCTTCACTTGGTATTGTCAGTGGTTTTTATCTTAGCCATTCTAGTAAATATAGTAATAACATGGGGGTTTTATTAAAATTGAATGAGATAATATTTTAACATATTTAGTTCAGTTTCTGGCAATATAAACATTCAATAAATATCATCTATTAGAATTATTATGTAGCAGAAAGGGGACTACTATAGATTTATAATAAAAAAGAAGAGCTATAAGTTTTTTGATAATTCAGAAGAAATATGAATCAATGAAATAAATGGCTTATAGAAGAGAAATTATTAAAAAAAAACAATAAAATATAAAAAAATTCTTACCCTCCCTTATTGTCAGGAAAGTAAAAATTTAGACAATAACAAAGTATTATTGTTTCCCATTTGACTAATAAAAATAGTGAGACTGATAGCATCAATGTTTTGTGAGCTTGGAAAGAGGGCATTTTTGTATACCATTGATGAGAACATAAATTGCTGTAACTTTGGGGAAAGTAATTGGGCAGCATCTGTTAAAATGTTAAGTATGGATATATTTTCAACTGGCATTTTTCCTCCTAGAATTTTTATCATTCATTGCTGGGGCTGACCAGCAGACCCTGAGTGACAGATGAATGGATTACTCCAACACAACATTTGCTGTGAAAGAGAGGGCAAAGGGACAGCCTGGCTAAAGGAACCAGGCAGCCTCAATTGCCTACCTCATTAGGCTTTTATTGTAGCAGCAGTTTGAGATAAAGTTTATCTTTTAGATGTAGTCAGTAGGGTACATAGTCTGGGAGGACACATGTGTCTGCAGCATCCTTTAAGCAAGGACACCCAAAGATTAAGCATAAGGGTTCCAATGAACACCTGGGGGTCTGCAGGTGCACAGACTTGTTTGGAAAGGTCAAGGAATAATTAGGGACACACCTTCAGCAGTCCCCTAACTCAGAATTTCAATAAACAAGGCAGGTAGCCTTCTGCACACTTCCCTTTTCTCAGAATGTCCTTCTTACAAATTTTCCAACCAAGTCTAAAGTGCTCCCCAACAATTCATCAGTCAAAGCATGAGAATGTGATAATGTAGTTTATAATAGAAACAATGAAAAATCTCCTAGACACCCATTAATGATAGAATGGAGAAATCATTCACATTCAACCTTACTAAGGAATACTATGCAAGTATTAAAGGAAAAAGGTAGATCTATACATTTTATCTGGGGAAATTTTGCATAGCTATATAATAAAAGCCTAAGCGACCATTAAGGCAGAACAACCAGAATGACCAGCTGCTATGATGCACCACCAGGGGACAGATGCTCAATGCAGGAGCTGACCCCTGGTGGTCAGTGCGCTCCCACAGGGGGAGCGCTGCTCAGCCAGAAGCCAGGCTCACAGCTGATAAGTACAGTGGCAGTGGCAGGAGCTTCTTCTGCCTCTGCAGCAGTGCTAAGGAGCAGCGAGCCAAGCAGTAATGAGCAGCAAGCAAGTGGATGGTAAAGAGAAAGGGGTCCCAGATTGCGAGAGGGTGCAGGCCTGGCTGAGGGACCCCCCCCCCCACCAACTCCCAGTGCACGAATTTTGTTCACCTGGACTATATATATATATATATATATATATATATATATATATACTGTTAAGCAAGTCACAGAACATATTTAGAGTATGATTCCACTAGCAGAAGTGACCCTCATGGGCCACAAACTCAGCTGTGCCATATATATATATATATATATATATATATATATATATATATATATATATTTATGGCTGAACTTAAGTTCTATCTGGAGTTCCCAAGTTCTATCTTGATAAAAACTAAATCCTATTCAGTGCAGCTTTCTACTGCTTTTGTCTCTTGTGGGTTTAAGGAGACATGAGGCCTTGAAGTATGGGTGGGGTAAGCATGGGGCAATTGGTCCTTGGTCTCCATTTTCACTATATCCCTCATCCCTCAGTTTTGCCAGCAGCTGGTGCCACATTGATTGTAGCACAAAGGGAAACATTCTGCTGCTCACCAAGAATACTGAGGGCTGTGAAAACTGTGCCCGTGCCACAGTCCTACTGCATACTGCCTTTCCTTTGAGGCATTTCCTCATTCACAAGCATTGAGGTGTGAGAAAGTCTAGCAGAAAGTAGCAGCTGAGCCAAGTTTTGAGAGTTTTATGGAAATAGCATTAAAAAATTAGAGTTTAAGCCCAGGTAGTGTGGCTCAGTGGTTGAGAATCAATCCATGAATCAAGAGCTTACCGGTTTGATCCCTGGTCAGGGCACATGCCTAGGTCGCACATGATGTTTCACGCTCATTAATGTTTCTATCTCTCTAGACTTCTCCCTTCCTTTTTCTAAAATCAATAAAGACATATTTTTGTTTATTTGTTTATTTATTTATTTTTTGGTTAATCCTCACCCAAGGATATTTTTCCATTAATTTTCAGAGAGTAGAAGGGAGGGAAAGAGACAGAGAGAAAGAGAAACATCAGTGTGAGAGAGACACATCGATTGATTATCTCTCACATACACGCAGACCAGGGGCAAGGATGGAGCTTAAACCGATGTACATGCCCTTGACTGGAATCAAACTTGGGAACCTTCAAACCATAGGCTGATGCTCTATCCATTGAGCCAAACTGGCTAGCACAAGACATATGTTTAAAAATTAGAGTTTAAAGTTACTAAGTAATATGGACTGAACATTTATGAACCCCTTCCTCCATCAAATTCATATGTTGAACCCTAATTCCCAATGTGATGGTATTTGGAGCTGAGGCTTCTGGAAGGTCATGAGAACTGAGTGCCATTTTAAGAAGAGACACAATAGAGCTTGCCCCCTCTCTCTCTGCCAGGAGAGAGTCCAGTGACAAGCATCTGTGAAGCAGGAAGACGGCCCTCACCAAGAACCCAGCCCTGCTGGTACCCTGCTCATGGACTTCCAGCCTCCAGAAGCATGAGAAATAAAAATTGTTTAAACCACCCAGTCTGTGGTATATTTTCAATAGAAGCCCTATCTGACTAAGACACTAAGTCATGCAGGACTTGAGGGGCCAAGAATCTTGAAGGAAGAAAAGTGTAGAGAAGTAGGTCCTTGAGGTATTTGCCAAGTCTTAATTGGCCTCGAACAGAAAGCAGCTGGTGGTGGCTGAGGAGCCTAGAGGAGCTTGCCCTACTTGAAAGACAAAAACTAGAGTTTTTGTTTAAAGAGAAGAGACACTAGTAGATATTCCAGCTCCTCGGTTGGTGCCTACAGGGCTCTACTCTAGAAATAAGGGTAAACTAGAAACAGTTCAGCTCTTTTATAAAAAGAGGAAATTAGGAACTCTTTGTCTTTCTGGCTTTCTTCTAACCCAAGAATTTGTATCTTTTTTGTTGTGGTCAAAATTGACTTTCAAAGTGTCCTTTCAAGTTTATTATTCAGACTTTATAGACAAGCACCATATTCTTTTGATTCTCTTTTCATTTCTGCTGTAATAACTTTAGCCTTTGAATAACCAGTGTCAAAGGCGAGTTTGAACAGAGGAAGGGACACCAGAATTAAAGGGGGAAAATTAAGTGCATGGAAATATAAATCTACATGCATTACATGGAGAAGACAAAACCCACCGTTCAGAAATGTTGGTGAAATAGGGACAACGAATGTGAAGTGTCTTTTTAAAAATTTGTTTCCCTTTATTGATTTTTAGAGAGTGAGAGGGGTAGGGATAGAAACATTGATAAGAGAAAAGAATCATTGATTAGCTACCTCCTGTGTGCCCTGACTGGAATGGACTCGAACTGGTGGGTGACCTCTTGGTTCCTGGATCAATGCTCTACCACTGAGCCACATCAGCCAGGCGAATGTGAAGTGTCTTAATCAATGCCTGCACACAGTAGGACTGCAATTATAACTCATAATTCCCTCTTTAAAGGTTGTTTCTATGAGACTGGCTATAAGAAACATAACTTCCAAGCTCAACCAAGTGTATATTGGGAAAGGCAGGACACTATAGTTATCTCTGAAACTTTCCCTTTAATAGCTAATATTTTACATTGTAGGCAATCATCCATGATCACTGCGAAGTCACAGTGGTGTTGAATACAGCTGAAGTTTAGTCAAAGAGTCAGAGAGGCATAGCATAGAGACTCCCCATTTTCACTTTAGCTTCCCCAGAACCCTAGGGTTTTAGAAAGTAAAGCTGAAAGTTTAACGGCTATTTTCAACATGAACGCTTTGCAGAAATGGAAAGTTCATCACACCAGCGAAAATAAAAAGGTCAAGTTCCTTCAGGCTGAAACAATATTAACCCTGTGTTAACAGCACAGCTTACCTCACGCTCATCAGGAGCTTTGATCACTTGTCTATGTCATCGTTGGAACTTTTACAGGGACATATTTGGTGGTTTCAGTTCCAATAGAGTATGTCCAGAGCAGGCATAACCCTGGACACAAGGATAGTCCAACAGCTGGAGTTAGGCCATTAGCTGCTGACCTAACTCTTCCCTCATTATTATAATTAGTGCCACAACCATAAGAGTGACTCACATAATTATGAAATTCATAATACTACATTAAAATGACATTATTGATAGCTACACAATAACTGTTCAAGCAAAAGGCATTTATTGAATAGATGAACTTTTTCTTAATAAATGCTGTTTACTTGGGAGACACACCTTTTCAAAACATGGAAGTTATGGACGGCAGAAGAGGTCTTGGGGCATCAAGACTTGGGAAATCACCCACATGAAGCACAGACCAAGGCCTTGAGTGGAGGAGTTCTGAGAGGAAAGATGCACTTGGCAAAGCTGGGAGGGTGGGTTGGCATATGAAGTAGGTGCTGGAGAACACCCATGATTTAGACATCGGTGAGTAAAGGTGCCCCACGAGGAGGTAACTGCTTGAACCAAAGCAGGGAGGACAAAGGGTGACTGAGTAGGAGGGGCTGCCTCAATGCATGCTGTTCCTGCCACAGAGAACACACTCCATGAAACACATTTTTCAACGCACCCTTTTTCAATGAATCTAAATTGCAGACATCTTGAAAGATCATTAGGAGATTGTCAATGCCAAAGCCAGTAAAATAGCATATTTCCTATTCCGTATCTTATGCCTATTTCTAAGGCATCTACTACTTTGGGCTGTTAATAATAAAAGCTACACCAGCAATGAAACAGAAGAAAGAAAGAATATATATATATATATATATATATATATATATATATATATATATATATCTTGTTTATATGCTATTTTTTATATACACACCACACACACATGCACACACCATTTGTTTTGTATGTGTGTGTTAATATATTTGTATTCATTTCAGAGAGGAAGGGAGAGAGAGAGAGAGATACATCAATGATGAGAGAGAATCATTGATCAGCTGCCTCCTACACACCCCACAATGGGGATCACACCGCAACCCAGGCATGTGTCCTTGACTGGAGATGAACCTGGAACCCTTTAGTCCACAGACCAACGCTCTATCTACTGAGCCGAACCAGCTAGGGTCACACACCATTTGTTAGCTTTTAAATGCTGTCACAAACGCTAATGTTTATATTTGCTCCAAAAAGCAAACAAGCTGTAATCCCATTGATCAATAAATGTGGATTAAATATACCCAGTGTTAAGATTTGGTTTTGGTTATCTTCCTAAACTCAGACCATCCTGAAACACAAGTAACTGTTTTAATCTCTCATACAGAATTACTGTTGTTTACAATTTAAGCATAGAAAACCTGTCCTTGGTTCCCTTGTGGCAACCAAACAACTTAGAGTTAGGAGTCATTTCATGCTCATCTTTTTTGCTTTACCAAGTTTGGTGTTTAGTGGTTTGGCCTGTTGGGACTCAGCAGGGCCCTACAAGTCAGACAGGCTCCATTGCGTATCTACATTAGGCTCCCCAAGGAACTGAGACTGTCTGGAAAAGGCTGCTTGATACAGGACCCCAGACACTGTCAGACAGTGGTTCTCAACCTTCTGATCCTTTAAATACAGTTCCTCATGTGGTAACCCCCAACCATAAAATTATTTTCGTTGCTACTTCATAACTGTAATGTTGCTACTGTTATGAATCATAATGTAAATATCTGATACGCAGGATGGTCTTAAGCACGATTCCTGTGAAAGGGTCGTTTGACCACCAAAGGGATCTCGACCTACAGGTTGAGAACTATTGCTGTCAGGGCAGAGGCACACAGACTTTTCATATGTCTGCACAGTGTTTCAATAATAACAATAGGGAGTCAAAAGGATCCACATCTGGCATGGATTACTGAATGAGATTCAAGTGTGAGACATACACATAGTAAAGCTTAATCCAAATCTGTGTCATACACACACACACACACACACACACACATGCCTAATACGCAAATTGTCCTCTCGAGAGTTTGACCGGGAGACCCGGATTCTGATCGCTCCCTATGATGTGCACTGACCATCAGGGGGTGGTGTGGAATTAAGGAAGGCCCTGGTTGGCAGCCAGAAAACCCCGATTGGCCTTGATGGCCAGCCAGGCCTAGGGACCATACCCATGCACAAATTTCATGACTGGGACTCTAGTACTAAATAATCCTTTTTAATGCCCTGGTGTCATGATGTAGTATTAATGTAATTAAGCCTAAACACCTCCAAATTAGATAATAACATTCACTTTCTTCCTAGGAATTAAAATTGACCCGAGCCCACTAGGGTGACCCCTCTACACAATGGGAGACTCAGGTGGTTACAGAACTCTGGTTTTCTAGTTCAGGTGTGTCATCTAATTAGGTAGCATTCTTTGTTTTGGCCAAAGCTTTCCATCAGAGGGATAATATTTTGCTCATGAGCTACGTGTTAGATGACTGTGATCCAGAATTGCTTCCTTTCTGAACTTTGTGTGTTATTAGCTTCTCTGGTCAGTTCTCCCTCTTACTAAATTCTCTGCACCCTCCCACCCCTTTCCCATTTTATCTGCAGCCATCACTTAGAGAGAAAAAAAGAATTAGGTTAATTATATCAAAAATCGGAGGATAGTGGTAACTAGACAACTGACTTTTCCAGTTAACTAAGGATTAATTGCATTGTTTTAGGTTTTTACTTCTTAATGAAAATGAATTAATCCACTTTTTTGTTTTGTTTTTACCTTGAAATATATGAAAGTCTTTAAACTGACCAGGAACCCTCACTTTGCAGACTTGTACTTAACAGGTAGAATTTGACAGGGTATTATTGAGTCCAGCCTTACCATGTAAGTTTTTCTTATTGGCTTTGATATTTTCTGACTTTGTTGATGTTTTCTTTCTCTAAAAAGCCCAATGCTGCAAAAGTAGCTAAATGAGAGCTTCTGACTGAATGCTAGCTCAGTGGTTTCCCCAGGCTCACCACAGAGCTCTGGCCTGTCCCACAGTTCCTGTTAATGCAGTCCCAGAATGCCAGTTTATGGAATGTGTGCATGATGCAAAACCATGAGTAAGAGCTAACACTTGGATAACAGTCTGCATTATAAAGATTGCAACAAGATGAGAACATGAGCTGAAATGAACAAAATTACAGTTAAAAGACATGAGAGAATTGAAAGGCATTTAAGTTAAAAATGGTCTGTAATCTCAAAAAAAACTAATAGTTGAAGTAGACAACTACCTCTTCATCAAAAGCAGGTGTTCTTGGAGGCCCTTAAGGGGGCCTGACTTGGTTGAAGAGCTCCCTGACTGGAATGGCAAACCCCACAGCCCCTTTTTGGTACGGTCCTTTCCCTAAACTGGCCATCCTCGTGGGTGTCATGGCTCAGGCTCTGCTACTTTTTGTGGTATTTCTTTAGCTGTCAAGAATGTCCACTCATCATGACTAGTGTGAAAAGTAGGAGGCCATCTCTACTCTGCATCTGATGTCTCTCCTCTCCCACCATCACTGATTCCCCCAGTCAGCCTCTGGCTGCAGAATTTCCCACTTCCCAGGGCCATGGTTCAGGCCTCTCATGCTCTACCCTGGTGGCTGCACCGAGATGGACAGCTCCCTAAGCATCTTGCCAGAGACTAAGACACTCCCTCCCAATGGTGTTCATCTTCAGATGTGGTCCCCTTGGAGGCTTCTTTCTATGTCTACCAACAACAACCAAAAAAGGACCCCTGGGCTCTAGTTTTCTGCTAAAGGGAGTGATTTGTTTGGCCACTTCTTACAGCACTGGAAGCCACATCTGATGGCTACTTGATTTCTTTATAGAATATGGGGTACCACCTGTTGTCCTTGGGGGCTTTAGCTGAAATCCTGAAAAAATAAGAAAAATTCATTCGATATCTTGCCATACAAAATATAGAGCAGTAAGCAAGATTTTAGAAATGCAAACATATCGTTCCAACTTGAGCGCTTCTCTCCTAATCTCATCTACTATTATCAATCACTTGTTATTCTCTCTAAGAGTTTCATCTTCTTGGCTTGGTTAGAACTGGTCAGGGCTTTTGATTAGATCAAAAATCCCTAACTTTGAGCCTGCTGATTGCCATGAACTTTCCCATCATGTGAGCCAGCTCCAGTGCTCAGCATGTGGGTTGTCCATCAGTGCAGTCTCTCACTTCCTTCTTATAAAGGAGAAAATGTCTTTCTGCAGCATGAGGCTCAAGAAAAACTAGAAAATAAGAGGGGGGGCAGATAAAGCAGTCAAGTATTATTATTTAATCATAAGGAATGGTTTTCTTCCTCAAAGCAGAGAGTTTTCTTCATATTATTATACATCCCACCATTGTAGGGCTGCTGAGTGTCTTCAGGGAGCAGAATTTCCATTCTGAGCATCATCACTGATTTATTATAAAACTAGATCACCTCTAAGTCCCTTCTAACACTAGAACTATGCAATTTCATGTGCTCTGGATTTACTGGGAGTTTTAGAAAATTCCTAACCCATCTTCAATACTTCTCCAGATTTGTAAGAAACTTTGATCCTCCTGTCATTTCCATCACATGCATCTTGTTCAAGCAAAGGTTTTTGAAGACCTGTGTCAGGGCATCGCGACTAAGTAAGAGCTCAGATTTGGACACGTGTCTGTTGAATTACAAAGCTTCCACTGGAGGTCCTGGGACGCTCTACACAGACAAATGCTTTCAATACCACAGGATGCTCTGGACATTTCCATCGCTGTCGGGCACATGGTTGATTTGCATGTAGCCTCGGAGGCTCAGGAAGAGACACTTGAGCCTAATTACCACTGACTGATAAGTATGTCTGTTAAGCCTGGTGGGCCCACTGAAGTTCAAGGAAAAATGTGTCTCCTCCAGAAAAACCGTGTTAGACAAAGGATGTTTGCAGGACAGACCAGAATCAGAAGATGGGACAAGAGGAAGCAGAGATTCAGGGAACAGTGTGAGTTTGTCCTGGAATCTGCTTTGATCCCATCTTCCCTCAAGAACATGTTTGCTCTGACGAGGGCAGATGCATAGTAACTGAATCCTTACAGGCCCAGGCCATTCTGCCAGGGACCTGCCCTCTTCCAAGGGGGTGGTAAACCTGAAAGAACCATGCCAAGAGGAGTCCTAGACCTTTCTCTCTACCTTCCTCTGCCACCACCAGGAGAGCTGGACTCTAGTCTCCAAAAGGAGCGAAAAAGTGGGAACCACAGACAGAAATGCAGAGACAGGAGAAATAGCCAAGTTTCAAGTGGTGGAGAAGGCAGCCACGAGGGATCTGAGCAGAATTTCAGCAGTACTGGGGCTCGGGACAGGTGGCCACAGCCCCACTGAGCAGGAGGGAGCAGAGGAGCCACCGCTGGAGCTCAGGTGATAAAACCTGCCTCTCTGCTGCGCGGACTCCTAGGTAGGCACAACGTTGGGGTGAGCTGAGGTCCTGGCGTTTGCTAAGTGGAAGACAGAAGATCTAGGAAACCAAAGACCAGTGGTGTTCTTACTGCAACATGAGATGGGCGGGGGACACCCAGGGGACATTCCCATAACTCCTGTTTTAATAGAATTTGAAACAGTGTCTAAAAGATTCACATTCTGTGTGTGTGTGTGACTGTGTGTGTGTGTGTGTGTGTTCTATGGTAATTAAGACCTGGCCAAAACTCATTGAACATTCAGCCTCCACCATCAGCCACCTTGGAGTTATACCAATATTTCACATTAAATCTTTGAAAACTGAACCTTTGAAAATTCAATTAAGTAAGATTTAACCATTATTTATTCAGCAATTATTTTGAGTACTATTGTTATCAATCCTCCTTTTATAGATAAGAAAACTGAGGTTGGGAAAGATCAAGTGTATCCCCCAGGACCACACTGCTAGTGAGTGACAAAGGAGGGATTCAAACCCAGGTATCTGTAGCTGACTCCAAAGAAAATGCTCTTAGCTGCTATACAAAGAACTTGAGATTTATAATAGCAAAAATCGAAGGTGACAACTTGAAATGGCAATGTTGGTGTCTATCCCTTCTTTCATTGTGTGAATTAAAGTGTGAAATAGCATGCTGATGGAGCTCAAGTCTTAAAACCTGCTTTGCAACCTCAGGATTGGGCCTGCAAGAAAATAAAAAGATGTGCAGCTAATTCTGATGAAACACACAACGCTGTCTTTCCTGTCCATATCACTTAAACGCTGCTTGTTCAATCTCCACTTCTACCCTTTTGTGAGCCTGTCTTTTGGATTTGAAACCAAGCTCCAAATTCAAGTGAAGGAAAACTAAATCCCCCTGCTCTGAGAAGCGAGAATATTCGTGATAACAAGTAGCCTGCAGGGAACACGGGTGGGACTGGAGGGAAGAACCCCTGGGTTTCACAGTCCAGTGAGCGCTTGCTCTGTGGGCTGCCTGATGACACAGATAACACCCAATGCAATAATAATAATAATAATAATAATAATAATAATAATAATAAAGGGTACAAGCTGAAGCTCTAACCTGTGAATCCACAAAGAAAACAAATTACATCTCTGCCTGGAGGTGGGTGAACAGGGCAGATCATTTGAAGCTGAATCTGAGCTGAAGGGAGGAGTTGAGTGGTTAAATCTTGTGACAAGGGGGAGAAGCCCCAGTTGAGGTGAGAAGGAGCTGAAGAGAACCCAAGTTCACTGGGAATACCTGCCAATCTCACCAATTATGCATACGGAAACAGACTTTTAAAACACGGGAATGAAAGAGAACCCAAGCTCTCCTGAGATCTCAGGAGTCCTCCAGAAAGCTGATGATTTTTGCCCCACGGAAAAATAAGACTGTCGTTGAGGAACACCAGTTGTGATTTTTTTTCTTTTTCCCCATTACGGAGGCATGTCCGGACTGTTGCAAAATCAATGAGGAAGCGGAAGGATATGCTCATTACAGTTGAACAACCTCGGAACCCAAGAAGGGAAGGACCTGGAGAGGCAGGGGTCAGGGCATGGGGGCGGGAAGCTGAATGAGCCAGATGGGCAGGTCACACCACGGACAAAGAGCCCCCCCCCTCCCCCGCTGGGCCACCGCCCTGACCTCCAAACAAACACCCAGGGCACAAATTTGTTCCCCCTTATCAGCTGCTCAGCTCAGCAGCTGCTGCCACGGGATTTCTGTTTCCGCGCCTTGCCTTTTTCTAACAGTTGCCTTTTTGTCTAACTTTTGTGTGAGGAGAGAGGAGGCAGAGCGGGGGAGGATGGCGTGGTGGCTGCGGGAGGACCCAGTGCTTGAATAGAGTGCGTCAAGAGGAGCAGAAAATAGATTAAAAACAACAACAAAAACAAAAGCAACAAAAACGATCTCTGCGAAATCAGAGGCCTACAAAATATAGAAGAAGCGCCAGTTACTCATTCTCTCCCGGGTCCCTCTGATCACGGGCATTTTCCTCTTGGAATTCCTGTTGCAGCGTGGAAGCGGGGGATGTATGAAATGGATTATAAATTATTGGTGCTTAAGCCCCCCCATGAAAATGAGGGCTGGCCCTTAGGCCAAGCCAGGAAGGGACGCTGGCCTGCTGAGGCTTAGTGCAGAACTAAATGAGGATCAGGCAGGATGTCTGATGAGAAAGTAATGCAATAGATTGTATCCTTATTTCTGGAAGCAATTATGTTTGGTACAACAACTACGCGAGTAGAGGGCTGAGTGAGTTTATAAACAGATTTCGACGTGTCTGTGTGACAGCAGTATGCAGGGATAACTGAGTCTGGTGGCCACCTCTATGAGAAATGTGGTTACTTCAAAGATATGCTTTTGTTGTTCGAATTGGGTATTAAAAAATTATGGCAGCGCAACAGAAGAATAGAGAAATAGAAAGCCAAGCAGTAGTAAAATGAGAAAACATGTTGTTGTTTCTGCTATCCAACACAATTTCTGTTTCATTTCTTTCTGTGGCATTTTCAGGACTCCAAAGAATAGTTTATTCCCACTTAGTGGCACGGGGGTGGATGGCAGAGACGTGGGAAGAGGGATAAGAAGAAAAGTAAAATCTGTTACCCTGGAAACAGCGCCAAGGAAGGGGGTGGGGGGGTCAAAGGGATCGAATGCAAAGGCTCTGTGGCCCCACTGGCTTCTGCACATCCTTTTCTAACTGAGGCCCCTCTATGCCACTTTGTCCTTCTCTCTTCGGGAGAATCAAATTCAGTTCAGTGGCGTTTACTGCACACAGCCCTGTGCTCGAGGCCAGGTAGGATGCAAGGCTGCAAGTCACAATGAGGATGAGGATGGCAGATCAGATAACCACTGAGTGTTTGGTGCTCACCCTGCACCAGCCCTGGCTTAGCACTTCCCCGGGATAGGGCCTCTGGAGCGGCTTTAAATCTCAGCCCACTTCAGGCAAGTTATTTCACTTCTCCACATTTTGATTCCTCGTCTGCAAGAAATGGGGGTAATAATAGTACCAACCTATCAGGCGGGATCCAGTCAAGAAAACCAGGCCACCTTAGGTATATTTCCACAAAAAGAATGTAATAGGAAGAACTGGCTCAGCAGGTGCTAGGGGGCTGAACAGAAGGGAGTGCTGAGGCAACCTCAGATAGTGGCGTAGGAAGCAGCTCCCACCCCTCAGGCTGGAGGAAGAAAGGGAAGAGGCTGGGACCATCAGAAGCTGGACACATGGAGGAAGAGACTCACTGCTAAGTTTTCAGGGCCTGGTGAGGCTGGCTCTGGAATGCAGGAAGCTGAGACCGGAGGCTGATGGTGGGCAAAGGCCTGTGGCTGGGTCCTGGGAATGCTGAAAGGAAATAATAGCAAGCCAACAGAAAGGAGAGCATTTCCCCTATCCAGCCTTCAATCTCTCTCTAGTGCCCCCTATTGGCAGAAATTAACAGAAAACCTGCTAGGGAAGAATTAGTTTGCAGAGTCCAAGCTCCAGCCATAAACCAGAGTTTTGGAAGGTATATCTGGAGTTGTGAGAAACAGCTTACTAACCAACTCAGTATTTCATAAAAATGTTATGAGATTAAATGAGTTAATATCTATAACCCCTTAGAATAGTGCCTGGCAGGTGGTAAGTGCATTAGAATGTACTTTAAAAAAGCAGAAATGAATACATCAATGCACAAGAACCCATGTGGGAAGTAAATGGGAATCCCAGTTTTATTCATGAAGATGAGGGCGCTTCAAAAGGTCACATAAAATGTCCAAGGTCACACAAGCTCCTCACTGGTGAAGCCAGGACTGTTTGAATCCAAAGCTGTTGTTTTAACCTCCAAGAGCCCCTTTGAGGCTCAGAGAAAGCCGGCACAACAATAAATCACTTCACAGACAGACAGACTGTGAAAGTGCTGCAGGAGAGGTACAAACCACAGCCTCTGGGGAGCGTGTGGGAGTGGCAAGCTGCCGCAGGCTGGGGCTCTGGAAAAACTTGCTGGGGGATGAGTGGAGTTGGGAAGCAAGGACAGGGCTGCTACTGGCAGGTGCTGGGAGCAGAGGAAACAGCTTGAGCCAAGTCCAGAGTGCAGGGCATGTATTCAGAGTGGGGAGCATGTGGACAAGGAGGAAATAAATGCTCTTCACCACTCTCCTTTGGCCTAGACAAACTATAGAGTTCAAGTATCTCCAGATATTAGTGGTAGCAACATGAATTAAAGAGTTCTTTGAGGGCAATCATAAATATATATCTTGT
The DNA here is from genome assembly GCA_004026665.1 of Murina feae. Classification (NCBI taxonomy): domain Eukaryota; kingdom Metazoa; phylum Chordata; class Mammalia; order Chiroptera; family Vespertilionidae; genus Murina; species Murina feae. The sequence continues at coordinate 6,460 of PVJC01022010.1, read as the reverse complement.
GTAGAATGTTATGCATTTGGGAAGCGATAGGATTAATCAAAATATAATGAATTGTTAATGCGCCTCCATTGTTTTTAACCTATATGTAGGGTCATTAAAATATGCTTACAGAAAACAAATAGTCTTGTTTAAAAATAGCCAGCATTAAAACTCTAACTTGGAGCTACTTGATGTCGTTTTAGCAATGTACAACATTTGGTTTTAATCAAGTCCACTCCATGGAAGGTTACATTCAAATTTGATTCATATCCATTTTATTTATTTCAACAAAGTGAGTGCATTCTTGGTTCCAGGCACTGTCCCAGGTACTGGATATCCATTGACATGTAAATAGTGGTTCCAGTCCTCAAGGACACCACCTAGTAGGCCAACAGGTAGACATGCAAATCTCTGTAGTCAGAATTGAAAAGCAAAGGTACTCCGTGAGCTGGGAACATGGAAGCTCTGGCCAGAGAGGATGGGAATGGGATTCCTTCCTGCCACCCCAAGAAGCAACACCACAACTATGGCAGAAGTCAGTGAGCAGGATGTGAAGTAAAAGGGCCAAGACGAGCAATGGAGACTTTTTAGTTCCATCCAGTGCTGGGCCAGACCACAGGGCCGGCAGCTAAGGAAGTTAAAGTTGTCAGGAGTTAGAAAAATCTCTGGAACATTTTCATGGTTCTGAACCGGGTCTCTGTGACCCTGCGATCTGTTCTAAAAGCAAGGAAGTTGCCAAGAAACCAGAGATAAACCACACATGTCAATAATAATAGCCAACAGTTTCTGAGCATCCCCTCCATGCCAAGCACTTTCATATAAAATGAGCATTATATCTGGACTTGCAGTTACGAGTCCCAGGAACCATTCTCTTCTTCCTTGTGTTGGGAGGCTACCCACTGAGCTTTAGCAGAGTGCATGCATGCTTTTCCCTCTAGACCAGCGGTTCTCAACCTGTGGGTCGAGACCCCTTTGGGAGTCGAACGACCCCTCACAGGGGTCGCCTAAATACATCCTGCATATCAGATATTTACATTTGATTCATAACAGAAGCAAAACTGCAGTTATGAAGTAGCAACGAAAATAATTTTATAGGGGGTCACCACAACATGAGGAACTGTATAAAGGGTCACGGCATTAGGAAGGTTGAGAACCACTGCTCTAGACACAATAGTTTACAGGCTCCCTAGTAGCTTGATGTGACCACGTGACTTAGTTTTCACCAACAGAACTTACGCGCAAGTAATAATGTGTGCTACTTCCACATCATTTCCCTAAAGAATTCTTTGCCCTCCCTTTCCCCTTTCCCTTTTCCCGTTGGCTGGGATGCCAACGGGCTTTTAGTGCTTCTGTGGAGAGAACAACAGCCTGGAGACAGAACCTGGGTCCCTGGACAGCTCTGTGGAAAGAGCAGTCACCTCCCCTTGCTCCAGTCTTCTGAACCTGAGCCTGCCTTTCGCACCTTTCCTCTGCTGTGGCCAAAGATCAAACACACAAAAGAAAAACAATAGAGTTAGAATTATGTCTGGGTTAAGAGAATATAAACCACAGGTGGGGACACACAAGATACTCATACGTAAACTGCATGTGCTTCAGTGAATAGACCGTATAAAAAATATTTGGCTTCTTTGGGAAATTGTGTTGTTCACATCCTGGTTCCTGGCTGGATTTTAAATGACTTAGGTTACCTATTAAGTGTCCTCCAGGTGAGATGGAGGTCACTGTGTTGAACAAAGGCAGACTCGTTCAACAAATAGTTCTCAACACTTAGCAAAGAAACACACACACATACTGGAGCACACAAAATCTCTACCCTCAGGGTGTTTGTCAACTGGTAGGAAGATGTGCAAATATAAACAGTGTTGAGAGGAAAGTATTAGTTAATACTCAAGTTGACTCAAACTGGTTTAAGAAGAAGGAAAGAAAAGATCATTTATGGGCTTATGTAAATATACAGTCCAAGGGTAAGCCTGACTTCAGGCATTTAATCCCTACTGAATTAGAATCTTCATGGAGAAGCCCAGAAATCTTGTGTGTAGCCCCACACCATCCCTCCCCGCCCCACACCTCCAACCAGGTAATTTTGATTCTGTGTCGGAAAGCACTGCTTTATATAGATCATTAGAGCTGCAAATTGGAGATTGTACTGGAACAAGGAGAGCCTGAAGGAGCAGAGGGTCACTCCTGAGGGACAGGAGGGGGTCCCTGAGCACTGTGGTATCTGCTTTGTACTTAGAACAGGCCACAGCACACATTCTGTAGGCTGCCTGCATGGTGAGCTCCGAAGGGGATTCAGTGGAGGATGATGCCATCTGTCTGGTCATCAATCTGAGAGTTCACTTCCCTTCATTCACCCTTTATTGTGCAACTATGTATGAAGCACTGAGCTAGCTAGGCAATGAGGGCTTACAGGTAAAGAGCCTTGCCTCATGAAGCTCACATTCTAGGGAGAGACAGACAGTAAACAATTAGAAAAAATAATTAATACTGGCTGTGCTAAGTTCTTTGAAGGGAAAAACTCTTTAGTTTCTAGTGGAGGCCAACATTGGATAAAGCAAAGGAAAGGCCTTTAAGTTGACCACTTAATGGAGACCTGAGAGTATGAGCATTCCAGGTAGATGCAATAGCAGGTGCAAAGGCCCTGGGGTAGGAGGGGCCTGAGTGGAGTGGAAACACAGGGAAGAGGAAGTGTGGCTAAAACTCAGTAAGGGGGAGAGTGGAGTGAAATAAATCTGAAAAGTTGGCAGGGAGTGAGGCTATGGGTTAACCTATAAGCACCCAAAAGAGTAGATTATTCCACACACAATGAAATATTTGCTTTAAAATGAATCTTCTGGCTACTGAGTGGACAAAGTGTAAAAGTAAATTCAGGTCTTAGATGGACACAAGGTCCCTCTCTGGCTCTAACAGCTCACGGCAGGCTCCGCGGAGTCCCCAGAAGCCCTCGTAGTAGCCATGGACCCTGTACCAAGCAGCTTTGACCAACAGAACTGCCGGCAAAGATGGGATGTTCATACCTGCGCCGTCCAACCCCATAGCCGCCATGTGCAAGTGGCTCTTGAGCATGTGAAATATGGCTAGAGTGACTGGGGAACTGGACTTTCCACTTTATTCCATTTCAATTCCTAGAGCCACGTGTGGCGAATGGCTGTGGTACTGGATGGCACGATGCAACACTGAGCGCTGGACGTCTGAGGATTTCTATTCCGAATCGCGGAGCCAGGGCCTCCCCCTATAGTGGGAGCTTCAGAGGGTATGTGGACCCCTACATGCTAACCCTCTCCAGGCGTTCCGCTGGTTAAGATGGAGAGAGCCGGGGGGCGGCGTTCTGAGCTTCATTTTCTCTCTGGAGGGGGCACGCGCAGGCGGTTATGAGGAGCTCCGCGCGCATTCCCAGGGAGGGCCCCCGCGCTGCGAACAAAGGTCTCGGGGACCACTCTTTCCAGAACGCACCACCTGGCGCTCTTCAGCCGCCGGCCGCCGCGCGCTCCAGCCATTGGCCGGAGCAACACCGGGCCCGCAGCGCCTCGCCCAGCCTTCCGCGCTGCGGGGGCTGCGGGGACACCGGCTCCCGGAGCAGGACGCGGCTCAGGTGGGCTGGGGACGGAGGGGACCCCGGTGAGCGCAGAGGCAGGTCCGGGGGCTCCTAGCGGCGCAGTGGCTTCTTCCCGGGAACGAGGGCAGGGGTGACGCGGCTGTCGGCCGCACAGATCTGCTTCCTGGGCTTTGCTTTCGCTTTGCCCTGCGCCCGGCGCGGCCTGCGCACCGCAACCGGAGAGCGCGCGCAGGTGGCCGCGGGCAGGGGCGGGGCCGGCGCCGCTAAGGCTCTGCGACCCCGGCCCTGCTCCCGAGGACGTGCCCGGGGCCCAGGCACAGCGCCCTGCAGCACGCGTGGGCCTGCCCGGCCGGAAGGCGCCCCTGACCTTGGTTTCTCCCCGGTGCCAGGTCTGCTCAAGGACCATGGGCACCGCGCTGAGCACGGGCCCCAGGCTGGCTCTCCTGTCCAGTCGGGCCAGCGGCGCCGTCCCGCGTTGGGCGCCCTCCGAACCTGCCCGCTGCAGCCATTCCAAGCCCGGCTCGGGGCGCCCCGTGCCCCTGAAGAAGCGAGGATACGATGTCACCAGGAACCCGCATCTCAACAAGGTAACGGTCCTGCAAGGTAGGATGGCTCCAGCAGGGATCCTGCCGCAGCGGAGAGCGGCGCCCCGCCTCCTGGGCCTGGGACGGATCCTCCCAGGCGCCCTTCCAGCGACTTCACAGTTTTGCCCTGCAGGGGCTTGATTTCTCTGGGCTGGACTCCCCCACCCCTCCCCACCCCCATCCCTCTTCTGCTTAGAAAGGGGTGATCAGTAACGCAGGAAGCCCAGCTTCTTCTATGAGAACAATATAGACCGGGTTAAGGTCTTCGTGGCCAGACTGACCTGGTGTCAGATCTCCCCTTGATACAGAATACTTCTGTTGATCTTGGGCAGTTGCCAGTCCAAGTTTCCTTAACTGTAAAAGAGAGACCGTTGTCTACGCATGGTGAGATTTAAAGAGAAAATGGAGGTAGCGTTCTTTGCACAGTACCTGGTACCCAGTGAGAGCAAATGTCGACTGAGGTTATTATTCTGAGATAAAAATTAAGCCCTATCAGTGGATAGAGCGACGGCCTGAGGATTGAAGGGTCCCAGGTTCGATTCCGGTCAAGGGCATGTACCTTGGTTGTGGGCACATCCCCAGTGGGGAGTGTGCAGGAGGCCGCTGATCGATGTTTCCCTCTATCTCTCTCCCTTCCTCTCTGTAAAAAATCAATAAAATATATATTTTTTAAAATTAACGTGAACCAGGGTAAGTCTGGAGTTATAGACACTTTAGACCTTGAGGAGGAATCAGACATCTTAACTCAAGCCTCTCCGTTTACAGATGAGAAAATAAGACAAAGGAAACATGCCCAAGGTCACCAACTAGTTAGTTCTGGCAGCTGTGCCACAGGAACCCAGATCTGGATCTCTGGTACTTTGGTCAAGTTCAGCCCACTGTTAATGTGGTGCTTAAAGCACACACGTTTGTTTCTGAGGATAGAGTTTAGTGCCACTGGCTCAGAGGACTGAGCTGAGAAAGACAGAAGAGTATTAAAACCCAGGAAGTAAGAGGCCTGGATTTTGACACCTGTCACCCTACACCTTCTGAAATTAAATTTCTCTAAGGTTCAATTTTCTCCAGCCTAAAAGGGATATTATGACAGATTCACCATTTCTACCCCATTTAGTTATTGTGACAATCAAATGAATTGCTGGATTTGATATATTTTAAGTTCTACAAAGCCCTTGATAAGTAATTACTGCAAAATAAAAAATTGTAATAATTTCTTTTTCTCAGGATTGTGTAATTCAAGTGTGGAAAACGTGTTTTTCAGAAATAGGGACAATTGTGTAGATGCCAAGTATTGTGATTGTTTCCTGCAGAAGTAATAGAAGAAGATAAGAAAAAGTCTTTCTTTCAAAGTCTATATATTATATTATATTATATTACTAGAGGTCCTGTGCACAAAAATTTGTGCACTCAGGGAAGGTGGGGGACCCTTAGCCTGACCTATGCCCTCTCACAGTCTGGGACCCCTCGGGGGATGTTCACCTGCTGGCTTAGGCCTGCTCCCCGGGGGGATTGGGCCTAAGCTGGCAGTCAGACATCACTCTGGCAGCCAGGAGCCCTCAGGGGATGTCCACTTGCCAGTGGGGAGCAGGCCTAAGCTGTAGTCAGACATCCTTAGCACTGCTGAGGAGGTGAGAGAGACTACCACCAGCACAGCTGTACTGGCAGCTGTCAGCCTGGCATGTGGCTGATCAGAGCTCCCCCTGTGGGAGTTCACTGACTACCAGGGGGCAGCTCCTGCATTGAGCATCTGCCCCCTGGTGGTCAGTGTGTGTCATAGTGACCAGTCATTCCCAGTGGTTATGCTGTTAGGGTCAATTTGCATTTTAACCTTTTATTATATAGAACAGAGGTCTGGTGCATGGGTGGGTGTTGGGTGGTTTGCCTTGAAGGATGTCCTGCTGGGGTGCCTGTCCAGCCTGGGTGAGGGGCTGAGGGCCATTATCAGGCTGGCCATGGCTGTGGGCTGGAAGCAGGTATCTGGAATTCATTTAACTTCTATAATTGAAACTTTGTTGCCTTGGTCTCACTCAAAGCCACTGGCTGGAAGCAGGTATATTGGGTTTATTTACCTTCTGTAATTGAAACTTTGTTGCCTTGAGTGGAGCTCAGGGCCCACAGGGCAGGTGGGAATCTTGGCTTCCTCCGTCACCAGGGCAATGCAAGCCTCCTGCCTCACTACAGCTCCCTGGATACTGCTATCTTTGTGACAAAATGAGGGTTAATTTGCATATTACTCTTTTGCCTGGGCAGAAGATCCCCAAGCCCCTCCAATTGCCAGCTTCACAGAGCCCAGGCCTCTGTGATTGCTGGCTCTGATCCTGCCCCCTGCCATTGCTGGCTCTGC
>PVJC01022009.1:0-27714 GCA_004026665.1 Murina feae | reverse complement strand
GCAGCCCACCTCCCATTCCTGCACCCTAGGCCCCAGGGTGCAGGATGAGGAGACACAGGTGGGTGTGGGTCCTCTTTCTCCTTAAAACTCTGGAAGAGCAGAGGAGAATCTTATCCTCTGGGGCCACCAGAGAGAAAGGGGAAGAAAAGGGAAGGACTACTAGTATATTTTCCTGGTGTCTCTTTCTAACCTCAACAAATCAGAACAACCATCTGACCCTTCCCTGTGTGAGGTTAAGAGGAAGGAATTTAGTTCTATGGGAATTCCTCCCACTTGAAAGACACCAACCACCAAGGTTAGGGAAGGAGCATTCTTCAGCACCCCAGCATTTTCCAGTTTTTTCATATTGACCTATTGCTCTTACCACATTCTTGATTAACTATAAGGATTCTGTCTGCCTCTAGAGAAAAGAAAATCAGGGAAGTTCCTATGTCATAGAGATTTACACATACTTTTTAGTAAAGTTATAAGGGATTATGGTCATGTATTTTCATTTACATATTGTTGATCATTTTCACTCTACAGTGGCACAATTTAATAGTTGCAACAGAGCCCACAAAGCCTCAAATATTCACTATCTAACCCTTTACAAAAAGTCATGGCAAATCCTGTCCATATATATAGTGTACATGTTGCTTTAATGAATTGGGTTATATTATTTATATTTATTTAAGTATAGTTATATATAATACTAGGGGCCCAGTGCACAAAATTTGTGCATAGGTAGGTGGGGGAGGGGGAGGGCGGGTGGGGAGGTCTCTCAGCTAGACCTGCACTCTAAACAATTTGGGAGCCCTCAGGAGATGTGCTAATGATGGCTTGGGCCCACTCCACGTGGTTCTCTGCTCTCTGCCGGGCCTGTCTGCTTCACACCACGGGGATGGGCAAGCAGGCCCTCCTGGGCACCACCTGTGGCCCCCACTTATTTGCTCAGGGGGTCATCATGGCAACCTCCCAGCAGGCCCTGCTGAGTGCTGCTTACATTGCCTGCTGGGCTCCTATTGCCAGGGCCCTGCCTCACCGCTATGGGTGCTGCCATTTTGTCCTGGAGTGATGGTTAATTTGCATATTACTCTTTTATTAGATAAGATATTTATATTAGTTTCAGGTGTACAATATGGTGATTTGACATATTTATGTCTTACAATGTGATCATCCCACTAATTCTAATAATCATCCATCACCCTGCAAATTTATCAAAATATTATGGACTATATTCCCCTTCACCTATTTCACCCATCTCCCCAATCCCCTTCCTTCTAGCAACCATCCTTTGATCTTTGCTTCTGTGAGTCTGTTTTTATTTGTTTGTTTTTATAGCTGATATGTAAGTGAAGCCATATGGTATTTGTTTTTTCCTGTGTGGTTTATTACTTAGCATAATACATTCGAGGTCCATGTTGTCACAAATAGTAAGGTTTTTCTTTTTTTGTGGCTAAGTAATATTGCATGGTGTGTCTTTGTGTCTGTATCATACTTTTTTTATCCATTCATCTCTTGATGAACACCTAAGTTGCTTTTAATATCTTGGCTATTGTAAGTAATGTTGCCATGAAGATAGAGTTACATATATGTTTTCAAAATAGTGTTTTTGGGTTTTTTTCAGATAAATACTCAAAAGTAGAATTGCTGGGTCATATGGAAGATCTGTTCTTAGTTTTCTGAGGAACCTTTACACTGGTGTTCATAGTTCCTCCACAGATTTGCAGTCACGCTAACAATGCTAAAGGGTTTCCCTTTTCTGCACATTCCCACCAACACATGTTACTTGTTGGCTTTTTAATAATATCTGCTCATAATAATAACGACAGGTTTGAGGAGGTATGTTTGGTTTATATATACATTTAAGTGTGCAATCTATTGTGAGTTTATTTTGTATATAATATGTGAGAATGGCCGAGTTTTTTATTTTTTGTGTGTATCTGTCCAGTTTTCCCAGCACCTTGTTGAAGAAACTACCTTTTCTTCATTGTCTATTCTTGCCTCCACATAGTAAATCTTGACAAATACAGGCAGAATTGTTCTGTGACTTGTTTAATGGTGACATGGTTTGTTACTGCTATTCCTATAAGTCTAGTTTGTAGCTTGGAGTACATGAAAGCACCTTATTGAAGAATTAAGAAGGAATTCATTGAGGAGGTGACATGTAAGAGGAAAATACGGTTAAGAACCTTCAGATAAAAAAATGTTAGCTTCTGTCCGCAACGGTCACTTTCCAGCAGATGTTAGCTTCCACTAGATGCAATTTGTATACAAAAATATTTTTTTATATTTTTGTGTTAAATAAAATGTGTATCTTTTTGTCTTATTAATAAGACAATAGTTGCAATGCCAGTGACCATAGTAATAGTTACACATAACACTGCTAAAGTACTTACTATGTGTCATGGATAAGTATAAGCACTATACTATACCAATTAATTAAAAAAATATGAGATAACTACTATAATTTTCACTAAAGGGATGAGTAAAGTGAGGCACAAAGTATTTTGCCTATAGTCATATAGGTAAAAATGGTTGAGCCATAAATTAAGAAATGACAAGCTGTCTTCTTAAAAATTAAATCCTTGGGTAATGTATACATATATAGGCAAAACATGTATACATATATAGGTAATCATATATTGTGACCAATAATAAGTTTCAGTATTGATAATGCATATTTGAGTACCTAATGTCCACTTTCCATTGGCTACCTAAGCCAAAATATTGGCTCTATCCTGCTTCTATCTGACTGGTTCAGGAATAGGCGAGCTAGGTCACCTTAGATCAATGAGCTAGGAGAAGTGGCTGGCTAGTTTTTTTCTTTAAAAAAAATGAGTTTTGGATTCTTTTTCATTGGATAAGAGTTAGACAATGTAAGTGATTGCTTTTAGCAGCCACTGAATGAATTAACCTTGTGCTATGTAAAAAGTTAGCATGGGAATGGGCTGAACCAAGCAGTTCTGAACTCATTTTACCTCCTCTGTCCTTTCTGGATGGGAATGTATGCATTAGCTTATTTTTAAAGTGTAGTTTGAGTTAGATTTGGGGGGGTGGTGGGTACTAACCGCTGAAAGTGTCTGACTTAGCTTATAAAAATTAAATTAAACTATAAACCCCTGAGTGGTGGAGAACAGATATTAAGCTCTTTGGCTAACTTGTATTTAGCACTTTGTACAATGTGAACGTCCCATGAGGCCTAGAGAGCTGAACTATTAATCTTGAGATATGGCGGAATGAACACTGTCATGAGTAGATCCAGGCTCTTATTTTGGTCTTGTATCTAGCATTGTGAGGTTCATTGAGTAAGTTAATTTAGGACTCACCTGTTTCTTGTTTTGAAAATGAGTGACTTAAGGGTAGTCTCTCTCACGTTTAACATTCTGTAACATGTAATTGAGCTGAATTTATAATAATTCCATATTTATCTCTAAAAGAATTTTTTTAATTTAAATCTTAAGTAGTCTATTTACTTGTGTTTATATTTTCTCATCATAAAAATAGTATGTAAAATTAATACTGACTCTTGAGTTTTTGTTTGCTTACATTCTAATTGAAGAGAAAGTTTTAATATGTTTTCAAAGGTTTATACAACGATTTCAAAAAGTACGGCATTAGATACAATTTAGGGAAAATTATTCATCTGAAATATTGCACTTTCTCAAGAATTATGATTGTGTATACTATACGGGGTAATGGACATCAAGATTATTAGAGGAAATGTAGTATAGTCAGACTTTAATTTGAATCAAAACTTGAAAAAAAACAGACTTGTGGAAAACTGGGTGGTAATAATCAGTGTAACTACAGCGCAACTTGATTGAATGCATGTCTTTGTTTAATCTGTTGGCCAGCAAATTAAAATGTATGTTGTAGCTTATAGTTCAGGATTTATGCAATAGCAGTAGAATAAATGCCAACTGAATTAACAAGTTGATTGTGTAAGCAACAAACCTCATTTTATCTAAACTGGATTTGACAAATTCCGTGACATTCTGCCTGGTAAATCGGAGATTTATAATGCTTACTGCTATCAACAGTAATAAAACAGCAGAAAATTCAATATCTGACATTTTAATCTGTATATTTTACTTTTCTTCTTGCTAATCAATGCTTAATTCTGGAATATAGTTCATGTTTTGTTATCATTTTAGCTACCAAGTTTGATGTAGTATGATCAACATTTATTGAATGAAAACGCTGCAATAAGATTAACTTTTACTTCACTCTTTCCATTTTTAAGGCTAAGAATTACTGTGGAGAAAGTATTTTTCTAAGTCCACAAGAAAGCCCATAGCTAAATTGTTTGCAATTTGAAATAAAATTTGTTAGTGCATCTTTTAAATCAGAAAAGCTATCTATTAACCTGATTCATGTATGATGACAGATTTATACAATGACAGATTTCAAGATACAGAATTGATATTTACTATAGCAGGCGGTATAGCTATGAATGGTTAAAATCCATAGGGAAGTTTGCAGATTTCATGCATGAAATATGAGACATTTCTTTAAACTCAATTGAATGCTAAATGAGTTATTGGTAGTATTTAGTAGACATTAGAGAAAGTGAATAATAGTTTTATTTAGAGTTAGTGCTATTACTGCTTATTTGTAGAAGCTTGCCCATAATTTATGCACATGCTTTTATGAAGTATGACAATGGATTCATGAGACTGATTTTCACACCAATCTGAGTGCTCACTTAGAATGCTTCATTTCAGATTTCCACATTGGTGGCAACACATTTGCTCTATTTTTACTGCTGTTGCTCAAAATATTTTCAGAACAACTGTCCATGGACCCCATTAGTCAATTCATTCCCTTTGTGCAAAGTAAGAAAATGCAAAAGATAAACCTTTGTTGTATTATGCTACTGATATTTGGGGGTTCTTTGTTACTGAAGAAATAGAGGCCCAGTGCACGGGATTTGTACAGGGTGTGGCTTGCGGGGATTGGCCCAATGTGGAAGCGCTGCTTATCTGGGTCACCTGTGCAGCTGTGGACCTGCCCTCTGAGCAGTTGCTCCTACTGTGGGAGCGCACTGACCACCCAGGAGCAGCTTCTGCATTAATCGTCTTCCCCCTCATGGTCAGTGCACATCATAGCAACTGGTTGACCTATCATTCTGGTTGTTCAGCCGTTAGGTCTCTTGGCTTTTATTATATAGGATAATTTAGCCTATCTTGATAGTTTCAGCATCTAAGGCAGAATTAGATATCTATACAGTGTCAATACAACTGTTTAAAATGTTAGAAACTAGTTTAACTTACCTGGCTTAACATACCTTAAATTCTCTCTAAAAATAGGGTTGGTACTATAGACCAAGGTAAGTTTAAAGTTCAAAAACAAAGCAAGTGGCCTCAAATTTGAAGAAAGCCAAAATGTTAAGACATGTTCAGGGGATGATGCTTTGCCTAGTGTGATGGGTCAGTGAATTGTCCAGTGAAGTTGGCATTTATCTTGTAGGCAATATCATGGAGTAGGAAAGTAACATGATCAAAACTATTTTACAAGAATATTCCTGCAACAGTGATAAGAATACAAGGAAACACTTAGATCTTGTGGTCAGGTACAGAGGTTATTATAGTAGTCCAGACAAGAGCTAATAAAAGCTACACTATTATCCTATATAATCCTATATAATAAAAGGCTAATGTGCTAAGTGTCTGATCATTTGTTAGACCAGTCGCTGTGACACACACTGACCACCAAGGGGCAGGATCTCCGACCAGTAGGTTAGCTTGCTGCTGGGCCTGGCCAATCGGGAATAGGTGAGATGGGCCAGACATGCCCTGGAGCCATCCTTTGGTCCCTCCCTGGCCAGCCAACTTCCCGCAGTCCCTCCCTGGCTGGCTAGCTCTGATCAACCCCAATTGGTATGGGGCAAGATGGCCCCAATTGGTATGGGGCAAGATAGCTCCAAAAGGTCCTGATCAGGACTGGGCAAGAGGGGCCAGATATGACCTGGAACTCTCCCACGGTCCCTCCCCAGCCCCTATCATGCACCAGTGCGGTCCCTTGGCCTGGCCTGAGCCCTCTCACAATCCAGGACCCCTCAGGGGATGTCAGAGACCCAGTTTTGGCCTGATCCCCACAGGCCAGGCCGAGGGACCCCACCAGTGAACGAATCCATCCACCGAGCCTCTAGTTAGAAACAAAGAACTATGATGCAAATCTCTAAATTAGTAATTCAAAGCACTTTCTACACTGAATTGACTTATTATTTTGATAGTATAAGGAAACTATTGAACATGATTTCAGTAAGTGATATATCACATTAATAAACTTCTGGGAATATCTTATTTAGTACAATTATATTACTCTGTAATATTACCTTTAGCTAGTCCTATATAATAAAGAAGGAATATGCAAATTGACCATCACTCCCGTCAGTTTGCACCCACAGCTGAGGCTAAGTTCCCATAACGAGCCTTAAGGAGCAATCAGCAGGGACCTGAGGCTGCATGCCCGCCCACCTCCTGCATGGGGCTTGACAGGGGACCTCAGATCATGCCTTCCACCCGCAGGGCTTGACAGGAGACCTCAGGCTGCTCCCCCCGCCCTGGCACCAGGCCAGAGGAACTCAGGCTGCACCCTCTTCCCTGGTGCCAGGCCGGGGGACCTCAGGCCATTCCTCCCACCCCAGCACCAGGCCAGGGGACCTCAGGCTATGCCCCTTTCCCAGCACCAGGCTGGGGGAATCACAGGCCACTCCCTCCACCCAGCAGGGCTTGATGGGGGACCTCAGGCCGTGCCCCCCTGCTCTGGCACCCAGGGGACCTGAGGCTGCACTCCCCCACCTGGCAGGGCTTGATAGGGTGGGACCGGCCGGGTCTGAATCTAGCCCAATGAAGGGGGGCCGTCCAGGTTTGGGTCTCGAGCAATTTTGAGGTGCACGTGGGTGGTTGAAGACTTGACTCTGGGTTCCATGGTGCACCCCAGACTCTGACAGGAGGAAGATTTTCATATACATTTTACTAATTTTTTTTTAATCTCTGACACTTCTATTATAGAGAAAGGGCAAACAGCAATATTAAAATATTTCCTCTAATTAATCCCCTTTTAATGTGCACGAATTTCGTGCACTGGGCCACTAGTTTATATATAAAAAGAATAAAGTGGCCCTAACCAGTCTGGCTTAGTGGATAGAGCGTCAGCCTGTGAACCAAAAGATCCCAGGTTCGATTCTGGTCAAGGGCATATACCTTGGTTGTGGGAACAACCCCAGTGGGAGGTGTGTAGGAGGTAGCTGGTTGATGTTTCTCTCTCGTTGATGTTTCTAACACTCTATCCCTCTCCCTTCCTCTCTGTAAAAAAACAATAAAATATATTTAAAAAATAATAAACTGTAGTCTTCTATTATATAACCCTGAAAATAGAATATTTCTGTGAAATTACCTTGATTAGATTTGTGTCCTTATAAATGCATAAGGCAATTAAGATAAAATCAATTATTATCATTACATATTGACTTAAATATGTATATGTACATATATATACATATGTGTGTGTGTGTGTGTGTGTGTGTATACTCTCAAAGCTCTAGTTTTCTAACCTTGAACTGTGATTGCAACAGTGCAACTTCATATGATTATAATGGAGATTAAATCAAATAGTCCTTGCAAAGCACACATTATGTGACACAGAGTAAACTACATACTAGTAAATATGAGTTATTACTATTAACAAGTCAATAGAAAGAAGTGACAAATGGCTCAGTTAATATCATTACACATACAAATAATCTTTTCTTTTAAAGATTTTGAGTATAGTAAGACATTAAACACATTGAAAAATTAAAACTGTCTTAAATCATTTTATTTCCATTAACTCAACTAATTTTATTAAGCATGTATTACGTATTTTGCTCAAGGTCCTGAGCTATAAAGAAACAAATACACCATTCTATCCCATAAAATTTTCCATTCAAATGAGAAGAGAACAATTTTGAAAAGTAAATATTATTCAAAATATATATTAATGGAAGTATGTACAAAGGATAATACAAAGATAGCTAATAAAATCACCTAAGTGCCCTTTTGAATCCATGGTCAATTTTATAGGAAAATTTAGTATTCATATTGAGATGACAAAAATATATCAGTTTGCTGAGAAAACAATATTCCACCAAGTGGAGAGAATGTGCGTACCAACTACAGCGTCTGCAGCTTTTGCCAAAGTGTCAGTGAGAAGAGAGATCACAACCAGGAGAAAACTAAGAGGTCTTTTTACAGTTAAGAGGGAATATGGAAAAGTCATGGCTTGTTTTACCCATTCAGCCAGCAAATAAGAGAGCACTGATTAGTTCTAAAAAATTTCTGATATTCTACATTACTTTAATATTCAAAGTTTTTTGTGTGTGTTTATTTGTTTGTTTTTCAAGCCATATATTATCAAACATGAAACACATGTTTCCGTGTGAAGGCGTATTTTCGTACGGTAATAATTTTCTCAGCTGGCCCTTTGGCTCTATGTAAGGTTCCTGAAATACTTATGAATAATACCATGATTTGCCATTGTTTCTAGTAAAAAACATTTATGAATTGTAGGCAGAAGCTTCAGAAATACATCTACTCTGACACAACAACAATGAGTAGAAAGGAGAGAGGGATTAGCAGTGGCACATGTGGAAAGAAAAGCAAAGCATAATTCCAGTTACATTTGTAGATTAGTCATCAGACATGGATCAGGGACCAAAATGTTTACAGACTACAGGCACAAAACATGAATTTAAAGTGATTGTATGAAAACATTCCTTCCAACCACAGAACTCTGTGCTGCTGAGACTCTAAAAATAATGGACAATATCAGTTAATGGGAGGGGATTTCAAATAAAATATGCAATGTCCCTGTGTTCAAGTAGCTCATTCCCTAGCAGGTTAGGTAGTGCATGTGCACTGGCATAAAAATAAGGAGGCAAGTGCAGCAATAAACACCTAGGATGGGAGAGGGTAAGAAAACATTGCTTTTAATAGGAAAACCAAGAACAAATCCACTTAACAGGTGCAATAAACAGAGCTCTTGCAGGGGAGAAAGTACAATTTGCACTGGCAGGTCAGCGGGAGCTGGAGTGAGGGGCTTGGTGAGCCACCCACAAGGCGCTCTCTTGAAAAAAGGGCGGGCATGACAGGGGAGAGAGTCTTGTATTTGTTAGATTGGGGAATTATACCCCTTTGCTCCAATGGATGGGTTCCCATCCCCTCTGTGGTACTGAAACATCACTACTTGGTGGGTTAACATGTGCACTTCATAGAACTGTACCTTCCCTAAACCATTTCAAGTCAGTGGCAGATTGAATGATCTCATTTGCTTAGTCCTATGTAAGTTATGTAGGCTCAATGCAAAATGCTTTTTAGCATGCAATATGATTTTTAACGGCAAATCTTAAAAACATGTATAAGAGTTAAAAATTATGTGAGTGTTCCATCATGACCCATTTGTATTGTATATCTTTGAGACAAAGAAATTATTTTAGCCTGATATTGGCTTGTATCTCTTTGGCAACAATAATGAATAGAGAGCCCAATGACCAGCATAATCAGTTCTGGGATGATAAGAAGCCGTGGGGAACCAAAGAAGTTCCAGCTGAACACATTTCTTCAATTAATAGAGGCTTTTTAAAGAAAGAAAAATACATACTTCCTCTCCCTTTCTGTGAGTTAACTACAGCACTTTAGAGACACCCAGAGACCTCCTGGGGAAGGTCTGCACTAGCCCATTACTCTGAAAGAACTCTCCAAATCTAGGAGCAGGGAAGCAGGCAGCTGACTTTAAGCAAGAACATACATTTACCATGTGTCCTCCTGTTACTCATTCACATATTCATGAAGCAGACCACGGAGAATCTGAAATGTGACACATTAAGGTAGCTTGTAATCCAATGTTAAAGGCATACATGCAAGGAGGTAGCTATAAGTTAAGGCAGTGAGAAATTAGGACGGCTTCCATAGAGAGCAAGGAGGAGGTGTTAACTATCTGTGTTCAGGACTGTCATAGTTACATTTTTAAAGTTCAGAACAGCAATGTAAGAGGCTTGCAAAATAGGGGAAGGTTATTATTACTATTCTCATTATAAAGAAGAGGAATTAGGAGTTGAAGATTTAGAGGAGTTGCTTAGTATAACAGGACTAGTAAGTGTCAGAATGAGCCTAGGATCCAATCATGATCATAATAGTTGCCTAGGATTGTGCCAGAGACTATATTAAGTACTCAGCATTTTCTTTTTCTTATTTAGTATCTATAGCAACCTACTAGGTAAACCCTCTTTGTTGAGTATATTGAGGAGCAGATGAGCGATGAATTGAAGGAGCAAAACATATTAAGTTCAGATAATAGATATGAGAAAAGTTGAAAAATTAAGGGAGACATTGGGAAAGACTTGTAAGGATTGTGAAGACAAGAATGTCTTCGGCAATTCAAACACAATAGTAAACTACTGACTTGATTTCGCTGTAAAATAAAAAGGAAAGGTATTTGTAAATCCATGTTTTCTTACCTGGTTTTTCTCTTGGCCATTGCCTCATGGCAGGAGACTCCAGGAGAAACAGCTGAATTTTAAAGTAGTTGTGGCCTTGCATTGTCCTGAATGCTTTCCTTGCTCTTTCCCTGTGACCAAACAGAGCCCAGTTCACATATGTTAGGAGAGGTACAATTAGGACAACACAAATGCTCTATTATTTTGTAATTGAGGATAATCAAAATCTCAGTAAAATAATCAAAGTCTCGCAGTTATCAAATTGAATCTAGATTTTCTGACTACAAAATTCAAATTGTTTTATCACTAGAGGAGATATTTTGGGTTCTGGTCCAGAACATCTTAATAAAAGATTGCACTCAGCCGGCGTTGCTCAGTGGTTAAGTGCTAGGAATAAGTATCTCTATTTATGCCTCTGTTTCCCTTATCTCTCAGTAAAATCTGTCATTGTAAAGAATTAAAGCTGATAACCGCCAAGATAGCTTGAGGGTGACAGTGAGACTGTGTCCCAGCAGCTTTGCATTGTTGTTTCCAGCTGGTATTTTGTTGACATTGTTTCACTGCGATATAATTGACATGCAACATTATATTAGTTTCAGGTATACAACATAGTGATTCCATATATGTACACAATGCTAAATGATCACCACAATAAGTCTGGTTATTACCTATCACCATACATAGTTCAATTTTGTTTTCTTTCTTCTTTCTGTGTGATAAAGAAATTCAAGATTTACTCTCTTCTTGGGGTGGTGGGGGGTGATATAGGGACTGGAAGGGGGAAAAAGAGGGAGAAAATGGGAGATATCTGTAATACTGTCAACAATAAAAATATATTTTAAAAAAATATTTACTCTCTTAGCCACTTGCAAACATGTAATGCAATGGCATTAAGTATAGTCACCATGCTATACTTACATTCATCCCCATAATTTATTTAACTTATAACTGAAAGTTCATACCATTTGACCCCTTTCACCCATTTCACCCACCCCTATACCTCTCCCCTCTGACAACCACCAAGTTTATGAGCTAAAAGGTTCACTTATAAAAGAAGAGCAAAGCATTATACTCAAAGACGAAAACTTAAAAGCCTTCCCTATAAAATCAAAACAAGAAAAACAATTCCTTTATCATTATTTCAGTTCATTGTTTTTCCTGATGGTCTTAGGCAATGTAATGAGTTTTAAGAATGAGGAACAAAAAATTTTCATTTCTCACAAGTGATATGGTATTATTAAAAATAGGAAAGTTCAACAAGGTTGTTTAATATATAACAGTCAGTTGAATTTCAATATACCAACATAATGAGTTAAATATACCACATTCCAAAAAACTATTTAAAATAGCAATACATTCCTAAGTTTTCTAGAAGTTAACCTAAGGAAATATGCATGGAACCTTTATGAAAAAGTTACAAAACTATATTAAAAGTATTTTAGAAACCTAGTAAGATGGTGACATATTATTTGTCCATGTACAGGAAGATAAAGTATCACAAAGACACCAACTACGTACATTCTTTTGATAAAATCAACGGAATTCAAATCAATTTTCATAAGGATTTTTATGTAATCCAATAGGATGTTTGTATTTGTAACTGATTATAATATTCATATCAAAAGTCACAGGACAAATAGTAGGTAACACAGTCCTGAGGAAGAAGAATATGCAGGACTTTCCCAGTCCAATGTCAGGACTCATCATAACGCTCTACTATTTAAGTGAGTGTTTGTTTGGCTTAGGGTTGACAATCTGTCCAACAAAAATAGGATACTGCCCTAACCAGTTTGGTTCAGTGGATAGGGCATCAGCCTGTGGATTCAAGGGTCCGAAGTTCAATTCTGGTCAAGGGCATGTACCTTCGTTGCGAGCACTTACCCAGTAGGAGGTGTGCAGGAGGCAGCTGATCGATGTTTCTCTCTCAGCAATGTTTCTAACTCTCTAGCCCTCTCTCTTCCTCTCTGTTAAAAATCAATATATTAAGAAAAATAGGATACTGATCCCAGAAACAGACCCCATGTATGGGAAGGACAATGCCTGACAGAACTGGTAATGCAGATGAGTAAAGGAAGGATCCTCCATGTTAAAAGACAAAAGGGAAAAAAAAAGCATTGGAAAGATTCTACACAGAATAAACACTAAAAAATTATATCATAGGCAACTGGCAGCAAAAAGTGTTTTTAAGCAGCAGAGTGGCATGATTTGACTTGTTACTTCCTATTTTCATGGGTGACTATTAAAGGAATTTTCCTAATTCTCATTTGCTGGCAAAAGGGAAATATCACACACCTATGTTGTGTGATATTTTAAAAAGACTGTTAATTATTTTCAGGAAAAAATATCCAGCTATTTGAACAGTCCTCTTTCAGCTTTCCTTGCAGCTCATGTTTATTATACATTTTATTTGGCTATACTGAAAGTCTCTATCAATCTTAAACTGCATACCCTTGCTTTCTATTTCAGTATTATTTATTTTCTAAGCTTCCTTTTTCATGTGCATTATACAATTAGTACTTGCTCTATGAACTGTCATTGACTTATAGACCATGGAATCATCTGTGAAAATCTATGAAAGAAACAAATATTTCATAATTTACTTTGAAATATGCTTTATTCCTACAAATACCATAATCTTTAAATTGCCAGGAACAATGTAATTGAGCATTTTGAGTATTTGAATCCAATAGTCAGATAGTACATGAAATAAGTCATAAGTCTGATTTGATTTTGAAGTATTCTTCCAAACAGAACAGCAGTTTTGTCCACTGTGAACCCATCCCTGCAGCATCAGTGGAGATCGACACCACCCTCATCTTTAGTGGAGGGCATCGTTGGTGACCCAGTTTGGGCCAGTAAACTGTTAGGAGTGGTTCATGCTGTGATTGGGAAAGTTCTTCCTTCCTTTTTTGAAACTATAGGAAACTGAGGATTGGACATGAATGAGCAGGTGTGTCACTGAAACTACCACTAGCCACTATATTAAATCAGGAAAAAAGCAAGTCTCAGATTGAAGCTCACTTTGTGACTAGCAGAATGGAGAGACCAAAGAAGTTTAGGTGTTTCTACGTATTCATAACAGTAGCAAAATTACAGTATGAATAACTGATAAAGGAACTGATAAAACTACTGCAAAGATTTTGACCCATAAAGCTAATTGATCTTTTGCATACATAAACATCCATTTGGAAGTCCACCCTATTATTGAACTTCTTGTTGCTTATGCCATTAAATTATTTAGTGCTGAAGCTATTTGAAATTTGGGCTTTCTGGTTATTTGTATCAAAAGCATGTAAACTTATTCAAAGGAATAATTATAATATGAGGGTTCATCTATTTGGAAAAATGAAAACCCAAAGGCAGAAATATATTATTTAACTACTCATATATATATAAGTAAATAGTATCAGATCCTAGAAATTAACAGATTTTATTCATTTATTTTTTTCAATCATTCATTGAACATTTATCTGTTATTTACTTTGCTGGGTTCTAAAGATTCAATGGTAAATAAATCACATTGTTCTCCTTATGTTGCTTCCAGTTTATTACAAACTAGAGGCCCAATGCATGAAATTCATGCAAGAGTAGTCCTTCCTTCCCCCAGCTTCCGACACAGGCTTCCCTCTGGCACCCGGGACTGGGGCTTCCCTCACAGCCCCAGCTTCGTCCAAAAGATCGTCTAGAAGGACATCTGGTATAATTAACATATTACACTTTTATTATTATAGATAATAATAACAATGGAACCAGAGCAAGAAAATACGTAATGAATAAGATACTAGAATAAGTCATCAAACATCAGTTTGACCCTCTGAGATACAGTTTGCTGATCCCTGGTCTACAGCATTTTTTCTTAATTAAAACAAGAAATTTCCCTTAGTCTTGTAATGAGCAGAAAAAAATACAGAGACAAAATGTAAGCAATTATAAAGCAAACATAATATCGAGCACTGGTCACGTTCAGAACGTTTTCTCAGCACATTTTCTGCTTCTCAGGGTATAGCTCAGCGAGTTCCTCTAACTGCTGTGGACATCCAATCAGAGACATTACGAGGAATGTCCAGAGACTTGTTGGAGCTGCGGGTGAAAATATGTTACAAAATAATGGATTAGGAAACTTCTTTCACTTTCAAATGGATAAAAATAACTTCATGATAGTTCAAACCAACATTTAAGAATTGTGAAATGTAATGGGTAAATAGAGGTGTAGAATTCCTTTCCTTTCTTTTTCTTTCCTGACAAAGAAATGATACATACTGACATGTCTGTAATAATAATGACTATTGTTTATTGAATTGCAATTATGTGTCACGCTCCATTGTAAGAAAATGTATTAAGAACATGGACTCTGGAGCTAGACTGTCTGGAGTTTCAGTCCCAGCTCTGCCCCTTAAGAGCTTTGAGACCTGCAAGACACTTAACGACCTTCTGTTTAAATTTACTCAAATTTACAAATGAGGTTAATACGAGTCATTGTGGGGTTTAAATTAGTAAGTAAATAAATATCGTGAAGCAAATGCAATACAGTGAATAAATGAGGCATATAAACACGTAGAAGAATGCTTGTGGCATGTTAATCAAATGTGTCACAAGGTTCCTGTGGACAAACTAAGGCTCTCAGAGAGTTTGGTATTATTACACATGCTCTTCAATCTTTTTTAAAAAATATATTTTATTGATTTTTTTACAGAGAGGAAGAGAGAGGGATAGAGAGTTAGAAACATTGATGAGAGAGAAATTGATCAGCTGCCTCCTGCACATCCCCCACTGGGGATGTGCCCGCAACCAAGATAATGCCCTTGACCGGGATCAAACCTGGGACCTTTTAGTCTGCAGGCTGATGCTCTATCCAGTGAGCCAAACCGGCTAGGGCTCTCCAATCTTTTTTAAAGGTGATAGATCAATAATTTTTACTCTGATGTGTCAATATAAAATCCATGTTCTTTCCACTCACATCACTGCTCCCTTGTAATGATTTGAAGAAAATTTCAGCATTATTCTATCTTTATGATTTTAAAATCTTCCTTATCCCCCTAGTGTTTTTCCAGACTGTTCTCCAGTTTCCTCATCTACTCATCTAATTTAAAAGTATAATTATATGGGGAATATATTTACATTAAAATTTTTAACAAAAAGACATATTTGTGGTTAAACTTTTACAATGATCATAATTTAAGACCTATTCAAATTCTAGACATGCAGAATTGTTAGTCAAATAAATTTTAGAAAATTTAAGATTTGAAGTTTTATCAAACTTAATTTTTAAAAATATTTTATTGTCTCTTTTCAATAACAAGGAGGTAAGTAGATACATCTATAGTCAAATGTCAGCCCCCCAGCTTATTAGCCATGTCACAGATTACAGTGTCTCCCTGGCTGAGGGCAAATCACCTATTTCCACCTCTGTTTGATGGAAATAATAAAAGGATAATTCCTAATTCATATATTTTTGTTTGGTTTTGCTTTTGTTTTGTAAGGAAACAATCAGTTGACACTTGTAAAGTGCTTTAAGAATCTATGATAACAGAGTCATCAGTCAATAACAGCAAATCTGTTTCTTATATAATTACTAGAGGTCTGGTGCACAAAAATTTGTGTACTCAGGTGGGTCCATCAGCTCAGCCTGTGCCCTCTCACAGTCTGGGACCCCTCAGGGGATGTCCACCTGCTGGCATGCCTGGCCAGCCTAGGTGAGGGTCTGATGGCCATTTCAGGCTGCCCATAGCTCCTTCAGGGTTTGGGTCCCTACTGGGGTGCCTGGTTGAAATCTGATATCTGGGGTTTGTTTATTTTCTATAATTGAAATTTTGTAGCCTTGAGTAGAGCTCAGGGCCGGCAGGGCCCTGGCTTCCTCCATTGCCTGGCGCAACTCCAGCTCCCTGGCTGCCGCCAGCTTAGTTGAGTTAATCTGCATATTTGCTCCTGATTGGTTGGTAGGCGTGGCTTGTGGGCATGGCTTGTGGGTGTAAAGGAGTGAGAGTTAATTTGCATATTACTCTTTTATTAGATTAGATAACTGAGCTATTCATAAGAGAAAATGTAAGTAAAATTAATAGAATTGTCCATTAAATATTTTATGTATGTTTAACTTTGACACCCGTGAAGATAATAGAAATTACTATCTTAGTACCTGAAAAATAGTTTTTTAAGTATTTTAACAAATTAAGGAGACTACTCTTCCCACAAGCACATTTTGTTGGTTAGTACATTATTATTTAAGCTTAAAAAACTATCTTAACCTACAACATAGATTTCTAAGTGTTATAATAAGAAACAGATAAATTATCTTCTGTGATGTCAAACATATTAAATGTATTCTTTAGTAACTTTGATTGTATACTGGACACAGGGTAAAAATTCAGTAAGTAAACACTGAGTTTTACTTAGTTTCATATGGCTTGAGAAAAAATATGTAGCCAAATATTATGCAACTTATTTTCCTACAAAGTGAGTGAAGATGTATTTATTTTTGAAATCGCAATACTGTTTAAAGTATTTTCTAAATTGAACCTGGAGCAGATAATATTATAAAGGAAAGAAACTTTTTGCAATTCCCAAATATCATTAAAAAATAAAATACATAACATATTTCCTTTTTGGGCTACATTTGGAAATATTTAAATATGTCATTTTGATATAGCTGCATACATAGGAGTTATAAAACACCATGCAACTGTTTTTCTTTAACTTATATGTGGATTGCAGATATCCTGTAGAAATGATGAAGACTATTAAGCCTTTTTCTGGGAAAGAATCGCCACAATATAACTGGTTCATCCGGGCACATGCTTAAGAGGATAAATAGGAAGTGCAGCCCACTCCTGAGATTCCCAGAGATGTCTGGTCAAACGTACCAGTTATAGACATAATTGGCCCCTTTTAAATGATGACTCAATTGGCCCAATTAGCAATAATCCTGCAAATGGCCATAGATGTCCTCAAGCCTTGGAAAGCTTAGAGTGTATGGTTAACTTTCATAATCTTTAAGTTTCCCTTCCTGTGATGTTAACATCACCCTTTAGAACAGCGGTTCTCAACCTGTGGGTCTCGACCCCTTTGGAGGTCAAACGACCCTTTCACAGGGGTTGCCTAAATACACCCTGCAGAGAAGATATTTACATTATGATTCATAACAGTAGCAAAATTACAGTTATGAAGTAGGCAAGGAAAATAATTTTGTGGTTGGGGTCACCACAACATGAGGAACTGTATTAAAGGGTCGCGGCATTAGGAAGGTTGAGAACCACTACTCTAGATTGTATTCACTGGTCTTATACATTGAAAGAAAATTGCCAATACCTGTTCCCTGCTGACAGAAGAAGCAGCCTTTCTCAACTCAATACTGGAAAAGAATCCAGAAGTGCATGTGTGTGTGCGTGTGTGTACACGTGTATCGTGTATATATGTATGTAATATTTATACATTTATGTGTCTTAATTCTAGCCCAATTAGGTGTATAACCTTGAGCTGTCACTTCTCTTTAAGTTTCAGACTTCTTGTCTCACTAACACAATAAGAAAAATTATTGGTGAATTGTAAAGTCTAATGCAAGTATATGATGTTAATTTCACAGCAAAACTGAAGAAAACCTTTTTTTCCCCCATAGTACCATTTTTTCTGTGCTGGTGAAGCAAAACTGCAAAGCATTAACACTACCATTAAAGTAGATAATGGACAAAGGTATTCGCTGCTTATCAGGTAAGATATACTTATTTTCTTTCCCACTTAATCTTTTAAGTAGCAAAGACTTCCTCTGGGTATTGTTCTTGCCATTTGAAAGTAGAGATTATCCTGATTAGTATTCACTTGCACTTGTATGTGAATTAATGTTTATCAACCCATTCTGCCTTTCTATGTGCCCTTAAAATAGTACTGGGGAAAGAATGTTATAAGGATTACATTATCAACACACTTACATAAGCAGATTATTAAAAAGCCATAGAAGCCTCATATTATTTTCTGCTTACAGGGATCATGAAAAAAAACTGGTATTTTTTATATCAAAATTAAATATATTTATATTAGAAAATTTGGAACATCCAGAAAAAAACATAAAGAAGACCATGAAAACGATCCATTATAGCATAGTCAAAATAAAAAATTAACATATTGTATTCCCAAAAGCTGTGTTTGAAGGTGCCTCTATTCCAAAACCCTCACAAACACCTGGTATCATTCTGCCAATCTGATAAGTGAAAGTGACATTTGCCCTTACTTTGCCTTCTTCAATTTTTAGTAAGGTTTAAATTTTAATATAGATTTAGTATCTTTTTTGTTTTTTGCCTCTTCCACCTCTAAGTGATGCTTTAAAACACCTCCATCCTTATCTAATATGTAGATTGAATTAAATTATTTAGTTATGACAATATATTATCGTATAATAAAAGTTATTATCTACTTAACACCAATAAATAAGAAAGTAAAAAGGCCAGAATGGAAACTGGGAAAAGAAGTTAAAGAAAAGGTTTTTAGAAAATTCTACCTTCCTTAGACCAGAACTACCTAAATCCTGTTGTCTGAAGTACAGATTCTTAAGAAAATTGAACAAAAAAACAGTCTATTATCAACAAAATTGAAGAAAGGCTACATGACATATACTTCTCCTGACTAATCACAATGTGCAAGGTCACTTTAAGATCTCTGTAATCCTGCTTACTAAGTCTCACATGCTTTGCTTAGCATGGACACAGAACCCTTAACATCTATTTGCTTAGCATTTTCACCTTACAAATAACTATTGTTGGGGCAATGCACTATGGGAAACGAAATCTGCCTAGGTGATAATTTCTCTGCTCAGAGACTGCCACCTTCTTGGGGGAAAGCAGGTGTAAGCGCACTGAAGCAGCAGTAGGAATCATGTACAAAAGACCATCTGGCTCCTCCAGGAAAACTAAAAGAAAAATGAGAGATGATGGGAGAGGCAGAGGGGTGCACCAGAAGAAGCTGTCTGGCCTGGGGTGTGTTGGAAAAGGTTTAAAAAATAAATGAGAACACAGCAATTATAGTTACAGTTTATTATATACCAACTTTGTGTCCATTGGTAATTATATTACATACTAGTAGCCTGTTGCAGGAAGATTCCTGCAAGAATAGGGCTTCTCTGCCACCTCAACTCCCCTCTCTGCCACCTCGGCTCCCTCCCGTTGCTGCTGCCTCGGCTCCTTCCTATCTCTGCCGCCTCCCATCTCTGCTGCCTCAACACCCATCTCTGCCACCTCGGCTCCCCCCCACTTCCCTCCTTCTCCCTCCCTTTTTCACTGTCTCTGCTGCCTTGGCTCCGTTCCCTTCTCCATTGCTTGACTCCCTTCTGCACTTGGCTTCCTTCTTCACTGCCTTTAGTCTTCCCTCTCCTGTGTTTGCAAATTAACCACCATCTTTGATGGTTTAATTTGCATACAGCCACTCTGATTGGCTTGTGGGCGTGGCTTGGCTGGTGGGCATGGCTTAGGTGTCTCAGAATGATGGTTAATTTGCATGTTACTCTTTTATTAGAGTAGATATGTATTTTTTTGTTTCAAAAAGCAAATTTATTAACCAAATTCCCAGATGCAAAACTGAAAGATAGAGATTAAATACTGAAAATAACATAGTTAGAAAACAGCACAGTTTGGCTACTCTTACTTTAAAACCTGTGAATAACTTTTAAGTCATGTGCCTTCGGCCAATTATAGAAATACTAGGGGCCCGGTGCACAAAAATTTGTGCACTTGTGGGGATCCCTCAGCCTGGCCTGTGCCCTCTCGCAGCCAGGGACAGCTTCTTGGTTCTGGGACAGCCCAGGGTGCTCCAGGGCTCGGGGTATGGTAGGCTTCCCCCCATCAGCTCAAAGAGCCCGGGCTCCAGCTCAGGGCCCCCGCAGGGCCGTGGACGGGGAACCCATCCAGAGGCTCCACGGGGAGCAAGACGCCTGCCTCAGAGCCGGCCCCGTAGTCTGGCCCCAGCAGCTCAAAGAGCTCCAGGGTCTCAGGGACCTTGTCCAGGTTGCACAGGTTCACACCGCACCCTGACGGGCCGCACCCACCCGCCCCGCCCCCGCCCACCACTGCACACGCCACAACCACTGCTGCTCGCTCCATGGCTGTCAGCCTCCATCTTGGCTGGGTTAATTTGCATACAGCTGCTCTGATTGGCTGGTGGGCATGGCTTGGCTAGTGGGCATAGCTTAGGCATCTCAGAGAGATGGTTAATTTCCATATTATACTTTTATTAGACTAGATATTTGCTTTCTTATTTTTACTTTCCTAAAAGAACCACTCTATGTTCAAGATAAGATAAATACAAGAATTATAAATTACCTGCCCAGTAAACAAAACTAACTGCAGCAAGAACATTAATTAACCACCATGTGCCAGGTGCTTTACAAACACAAAACTGTATCTAATCACCAGAAAACTCATAATTCCCTAGTGCTCACTGTATTGATTAGGCTGGGCTGCTGTCACAACCTAACACAGACGAAGTGGCTTAAACAACAGAAATTTAGTCTAAGATGAAGGTATTGGCAGGGTGTTTTTTCCCCAACGCCCTTCTCCTTGGCTTGTAGATGACTGTGTTCTCTCTGTGTCTTCACATAATATTCCTTGATATGTATTTGTGTCCTATTTTCTTCTTATAAGAACATCATGTTGGATAAGAGTTCACCTAATGACCTCATTTTACTTATTACTCCTTTGAAGGCTCTGTCTTCACACACAGCCACATTCTGAAGTACTGAGGGTGTGGACTTCAATGTAAGAATTTTGGGGAGACATGATTCTGTCCAAAACACTCATTTTGCATATTTGGAAGCTGAGACTAGGAGAAGGTAGACATCTTTCTTGTTAGCCTGTGGGAGGGCAAGGTCAGAACCCAGATCTCCTGCCTCCTGACCTGATAATTTTTTCTACTATAATGTGCCTATTCAGTGCTTTAAAAATGACAACATATTATGTAAAGTGTTGTTAAAGGAAACATTAAATGTGAAACATTTTAAAAATCTCAAGAATACCTATTTTTCACTATCCTCATCACATGGTACTTTTAAAGATACTTAATAACAACAAAATATCACTTGTTATATGACTATTACTTTTTTGTAATATACATGCACTGCCTCTTTTTTTTTTAAAGTAGTTATAACCTGTCTATATCTGGTCTAAATTTATCTCAACTCAGAAATATTTCTTCATGGGTCCTTGGTTTTTGTTTTTTGTTTTTGTTTTTGAAGTAAGGGAAAATTTCTAGATATGTTTGTTTTTTAAGATTATTATCTATAAAGAGCAAGAATGAGCCTGGGGGTCCATTAATTTTAGCTTTCTACACCTTTAAAATATACTCTAGAAATAAAAAGAAAAAAATCTTCAATTTTAAATTTAACTCAAGGAGGTTGTGGTCATTTTTTTTTAAATCATTAACATACCCTTTAAAGGTAAACTGTATGCATGCATTTCACACCCAACTCTGCACTCCATCTTGTTTCTGTTGAATGGAGACAGTCTCTTTGAATATGGATATAGAAGTATTGTTGCTCACATGCTGTTATAAAGTTGTGAGGAAAAAGAACAGCAAGGTTAACTCACCAGTGATGAAGGGCTCTACCAAAAAGAGTGAAATTAATATCCTCCGTGAAAAAATAACTGAGTTCATTATTTTTTAGAACAAGGAAAGACGAGATTGTTCTGCAGCCATGGCCCTTTTGAAAAAGAATTGTGATTGCTTAACCTAACGAAAGTAGGAAGGAAAATAGGAGACCTTAAATCAGGTGAAATATACAGTGGCATAATAAAGACAAGCATACTGAAAACTATTTCAGTGACAAATTAACTATAGCAGTTGCTCATCTTTTAATGAAAGGGAAAGGAAAACCAAACCATGCTGTTGGGCTGTGGAACAACAGTACGTAGTATATCAAAAGGCAAAACAAGCACAAATAGGTATGCATTCATCACCCACTCTTGAAAACCATGAGAGTTTGTAAGCAAGGGGTGTCGAGAGAGGTTAAGATGGTGGTACATGTATTCTTTGACAAACACAAAAATGACAGTGTGATGTTATACTTTATGTCTGTTATAATGCTTAATGCATGGGTCATATTAATTACATTATTAATATGTGGACAAAAAGGAGCCACTTGCTAACCTAACTCAGGGAAGGCCTGCAGGGTAGTTTTGCAAACTCCGCCCCCTGCTGCCACCCAGTTCCCCATTCGCCATCGGGTGTTCGGAGCCTGGCAGCCGGGGGAAGGGACTGAGAAGTGGTCAGTGCACCTAATAGCAACTGGTTGAGCGGTCATTCAGATTGTTCCGCCATTTGGTAGATTTGCTTATTACTCTTTTATATATGTAGATTACATTATTACATTATATAATTGTGTTATATATATTACATTATTATAATATTGTGTATATTATATGCATAACTAACATATTTTTATTACTAGAGGCTCGATGCACAACATTCATGCACCCTAACCCTAACCCTAACCCAGCCTACTCCCTCTCACAGTCTGGGACCCCTAGGGGGATGTCCATCTGCTGGCTTAGGCCTGCTCCCCGAGGCAGGTGGACATCCTCTGAGGAGTCCTTATCTCTGCCACAGAGGTGGGGGAGGCTCCTGCCACCACCACTGCATTCACCAGCCATGAGCCTGGCTCTTGCATAGAGCTTCTGCTCCCTGGTGGTCAGGGCACATCAGAGTGACCAGTCATTCCACCATTTGGTCGATTTGCATATTAGCCTTTTATTATATAGGATATTATATTTTAAGTCCTAATTAACATCTACCTTTGTTCTTGAAGAGAACAAAGATAGAAATAAATTAGTTTTTCTCACCTCCTCAAATATGGGACTTCAAAGTTTTTTTAAAGTGCCTACCATTAAAAATGTATCCATGCATTTAAAAAATCCCTTCACTTACTGCCTTAATCTTAAACTCCATGGTCTACATCCTGACTTGTAAGTAAATTGCATAAACTCCATTCTCTGTCGCATGGTGATTTTGTTCATTTGGCTCTTTGTTTTGAGGGTAGGCAGCTCCTGAGCTAAGATCTGTGCAGAACCAAATAAACTAGGACAAACGAGAAACATCTTCAGTTATCCTTTAGAAAACCATCAATAACTTTATAATTATGTAGATGTCTAATAAATTGTGGAAAGTTTTTAAAAAGAGGATTGTGGTTATGTGAACCGTAAATGAGATTTAAGACGACTGACTTATAACAATGAAACCCACACATTCTCTCAAGTGATGTAGAAATGGATATAAAGCCTGTGTTACACTATGTTATTTCTGTTAAATGACAATAAGAGGATGCTTCTTTTTTTAAATATATTTTATTGATTTTTTACAGAGAGGAAGGGAGAGGGATAGAGAATTAGAAACATCGATGAGAGAGAAACATCGATCAGCTGCCTCCTGCACACCCCCCATTGGGGTTGTGCCCACAACCAAGGCACATGCCCTTGACCAGAATCGAATCTGGGACCCTTCAGTCCGCAAGCCAATGCTGTATCCTCTGAGCCAAACCAGCTAGGGCAGAAAGATGGATGCTTCTTAGGTCAGTAATAATATCAAAGGAGAAGGAGAAGGAAATAATGTATATTTGAAATCATTTAGGTAGGAAAGAGTGAGGAAAAAATTGGGAGTACAAAGATCGTCAGTTAGTATCTGACATGGAGTGCCACATTAAGAACTATGAGCTACATTATATGCAATATTGACCTACAGAAAATTTTTTAAGTAAGGATACAGATATCAGGATCAAATGAGTGTTCACTTTTCTTAACAGGGTATGCTAAGCTACAGTGTATAATAGACTCTAAATTTCTGTCCCTCTGGAGATCCACTCCACAGTGTCTTCCTCTCTGCCTTGGTCCCTTGAAATTGATATGTATAGATTACATTAATGGGCTTTGTTTTAAAGTTCTAACTTTCATTATCTCAGAATGTGACCTTACATATTTTTAGATAGAGTCTTTAAAGAAGTAATCAAGTCAAGCTGAGGTTATTGGTGTGGGCCCTAACCCAATATGACCAGTATCCTTATGAAAAGGGGAAATGAAGACACAAAGAAAGCCAAACACAGAAGGAATACAATGTAAAGACACAAGAAGGATGTGGCCATCTATAAGCCACGGAGAATGACCTGGAACAGATCCTACACTCACAGTCCTCAGAAGGAACAAACTCTGCCAACACCTTGATCTTGAACTCTATCTTGCAAAATTGTAAGTCATGCAATAAATTTTATTTACTTAAGCTTCCCAATTTGTGGGACATTGTTGAGGCGGTCCTAGAAGACTAATACAAGTTCCCTTGCCCTCTGGCGTCCAGTGGGGTTCAATCATTGGGGAACTCTAGCAGGAACTTCAAGGGCAAAGCAAATGATGTCAGGATTTTGACAAATGATAAGCAAATGGTGTTCCCTTGGCCTTGTCTGGTATCCCAGAGGCTGACTCAGTCCCTCTAGGAAATCTCTAGGCTCTTGGCAGATGGCCCTCTCTCCCAAGTTCTGATAACTTTTTTCTTCCCAGAAGCCTGTAGATGTAAAAATGGTATCAGAGTAACTATTTTGTGGTTCTAAAATATTACATTATCCCGTGTGACTTTCCTACCTTCTGGCCATATCTTTGTAAAGAGTTCATATTTATTCAACCTTATTCAGGTTATGTTAGATTAAATGTACCATGTCTTTGGGCTGAAAACATGAATCTCCCCCAGTGAGCATGGCAGAACATGAATGGGTTGTTCAATGGGTAGGCACACAAGAGGCCCACCTCACTTCTCATGGCATTCTTTTGGCAAGAATTTAATCATGTGCACACACCTAATGGAAAAGGAGGCTGGGAAAGTTTTTTTAGCCTTACACCTAGGAAGAAGAGAGATCAGCTAAAACAATGTGGAGTAGACAAGTATTTCTATAAGAGAAAATAAGACAAATTTTTGCCTTTGGAGATAAAGACAAAAATAATCAATAAACAGTTTATAACACTTAGTAGTTTAGTTTAAACCACAGTATTTATATGTATTTTAATCTTGGCTCTGAATGGGTCATTGAACAGCTTCTAAGAAGAAAATAGAAATTAATATATATAACATTTACTTAAGTATTTATAACTTGCTCAAAAATTCATGCAATATCAGATTACATGGTGTAAATAATTTCTTCATTTTGTTGTCTTTCTATGACTTAAATTATCCCAGAAGATAACTGTACTACTTCAAGTATGGTGCACAGTGCTTAAGAATGACATTTTATTTCATCCTCACACTGTAAACCATAAACTTTTTATCCTCTGAGGGGTAGAAAATATTAAAATGCAGCAGATTGTATATTTAAAACACAGAGCAGTCTGAAAGGAAAATTATATATATTTTATTTTAGATATGCACACATATACACACAAATAAATTGTTTTATATATGTTATCTAATTGTCCCTTTTCATAAGTATATGTGAACAAGGACAATTAGAACATTGTTACAGCAGTAAGCATCAAAGATTTGCACTTCTTTTGAAGATGTTGATATGTGTCGAGCAGAGCAGGACTGCTTGGCTCAGAGTGCAGGAAAGTCAGTGAAGTGGAAAAGGAAAGAAAGAAACCATTTAACCACTTTCTAAAAAAATGAAGGTTTCTCTTTTCTAATGACATGTGCACATTATTGCATTAATCTTTTTATTAACAACTGTCAGTAGTGTCAAGAAAAACATGGCAATGGAATAATGATTTTACTTCAACTTGAACAAAATAAAGAATGAACAATGGGTTTTGACTATAAAATGATATTTATAGAACAAGCAAAATATCCTTCTTACATAAATCTATTTTTTTACAGGCCTCCCCTCCCAATAGTATATATTCAATCAACACAAAACAGTGAATAGGAGGGAAATTTTCTCGTTTAAGTTTGGAAAATAGACTTCTAAAATGTAATTTACATAGGTCATTGAATTCAATTAGTAATTAAGCATTTTACGGTTAGAATTTGAATTCGATTTATTCAAATACTCCAATAAATTGATTACTAGTTACCTTGAGAAGCTATTTTAAAATACAAGTTAAAATAATTATTCATTTAAAAGTTGGATATTTTTCATTATTTTACTTGAACATGCGTAAACATTACCTATTACAAAATTACTGAAATTAATCTCAGAGAAAATTACTGCTAATGTTCATACTGTTAGTCAAAGCAGAGGAACATAGAACTAGTTTTAGTTGTACTTAGTATGACCATTACACATCAGAATTTTGCATGTTTTTCCCTTAAACATGCCATTAGTCACTACTCAATGGAAATTAAGACTAAAACTCTATAGTTGATACTCAGCTTGGAAGTCAACTGAACTTTTAGTGTTTGGGATAGCTTAGGTAAAATCAGCAAAAGGTTCAGGCATCACCACAAACGGCATTCAGCAGCTATGTGCATGTCCATTTATGGGAAAGCTATCTCATCCAGGTATTTTACTATACATCCAGGATCTAAAAACAAAATGCAGAAAAGACAAAACCCTTAGTCCTTCTCAGTCCATATGTATATATATATATATACAAAAAATAATGTTATAGTCTAAAAATAGATGAGATCATAGAGTTGGGTTGATTGTTTCAAATACTTGCTGTTAGTAAGAAGTGATGAATAGATCTTAACAGCTCAGGGACAACTAGTGAGCCATCCAAATTATGTTCTTTAGAGGCTTAACTTCTGTGGAAACAAAGGCTAGCACAACATAAAAATTGATTTAAACAGGTAACCATTGATTACCCATGTTCTTTAATTTGACCTGAACTCTGCCTTGCTCTAGAGGCCGTTTTATGCTTTCCCCTGATAAGGGAGAAACTCTGGCATAAATGACTTAGAGTTAAAAATCTGGTTACTTGAATCTTTCTGCTGCTTAATATACAACTTGACTCATAGCCTATCTTTCTGATTTGCCTCATTTTTCTCTTAATTTTACAAGAGGTGAACTATGTCTGCCCTGCTAATGTAAATATACTATAAACAAACTGAAATTGGATAGTTCATACTTTTATTACTGCATATAAGAAAATAGAGAATAAAGGTCTTGTTAAATAGAAGACACAAAGTTATTCCAATCACAATTTTGCAAAACTTTTCTTTTAAATATTTAAGAGTGTATGTAAAAGTAAACATAACTCATGGACACAGATAACAGGGTGGTGAAGGCCTGGGGCAGGGAGTGGGGGCAGGCTAAAAGAGGTCCAATGGGGAAAAGGAGATATAGGTAATACTTCCAACAAAAATATTTTTTT
>PVJC01022008.1:0-27774 GCA_004026665.1 Murina feae | reverse complement strand
AAATAAAAAATAAAATTTTGTATATGATACGATATTTAGGTAATGATAACTTTGCTAAATAAATTTTAGTGTGTTCCTGGTTGGGATTTAGTTTACATTAAACGCACTATTGCCCTGACTGGTGGTTCAGTGGTTAGAGCGCCAGCCAGTGCAGAAGGGTCTCAGGTTTGATTCCCAGTTGAGGACACCTGGGTTGCAGGTTTGATTCCCATCCCAGGACAGGGCTCATCCTGGAGGCGACCAATCCATGTGTGTGTGTCTCTCTCCCTCTTTCCCTCTCATCCTTCCCTCCCTTCTACTCTCTCTAAAAATCAATGGAAAATATATACTTAACAAAAAATAAAAATAAATAAAGCACATACTATAGGGATAGTGAATTGAGTTTGATTAGTTTTTATATCACATAGTTTTCTTTATAGTGCAAGGTTAGTGTGGAATAATTTCTTCAGTCTTTTATTTGATGACCGAGTGACTAATCCAGATATTTATGATTTTTATACATCTTTATTTGGTGACAGTATCTGATATCTCTAAAAATTACGTATTTTAGCATATTCTGTAGGTGTCTTTTGGGTTTTTGTTCTAATATTTCTTTGTTGGTTTCTTCTTAAAATAGCGGAAAATACTTTCTCCTGGTTCTGGAGGGTAGACATCTATAAGGAAGTTGTTAGTGAACCCTGCACCTTCCGAAGGGTCTATGTATTCGATGCTTCTTTCCTGACTTCTGATGGCCTCAGGCCTTCCTTGGGCTTTGGGTGCCATCTTCTTTCTCTCTTCAACACCTGTGTCCAGATTTCCCCTTTTTAGAGGGGCACCGATCATATGGGATTAGGGCCCATGCTAGTGACCTTGTTTTAACTTAATTGGCCTCTGTAATGACCCTCTCCCCAACTAAGGTCAGATGCTGAGATACATATATTGAATTTAATTCATTTATGTACTTCTTTTTACTTTTTAATTTGAAATGACTTCATACTTAGAAGAGATGCAGGATAGCATAGTGAACTCCCATATATTCTATCTAGATTTATCAGTTTTTCACATTTGTATCGTTTTCTGAATTTCCCTGTTTCCTTTACCTATGTACACACATACACACAATTTATTTTATTTTTAAAAATATATTTTTATTGATTTCAGGGAGGGAGGGAGAGAGAGATAGAAATATCAATGATGAGAGAGAATCATTGACTGGCTGACTTCTGCACACCCCCTACTGGGGATCAAGCCTGCAACCTGGGCATGTGCCCTTGACTGGAATCAAACCTGGGACCCTTCAGACCATAGGCTGACACTCAGTCCACTGAGCCAAACTGGCTAGGGCCACTCTATCTATCTATCTATCTATCTATCTATCTATCTATCTATCTATCATCTATCTATCTATCTATCTATCTATCTAATCTTTATTGTTTAGATTATTACAGTTGTTCCTCTCCCTCCCCCCATAGCTCCCCTCCACCCAGTTCCCACCTCACCCTCTGCCCTTATCCCCCTCATCAGTAGGTATACGATTTTTGTCCAGTCTCTTCTAGCACCCCCAATACCCCTTTCCCCCCAAGAATTGTCAGTCCTCTTCCCTTTCTCTGCCCCTGCTTCTATTATATTCACCAGTTTATTCTGTTCATCAGATTATTTATTCACTTGATTTTTAGGTTCACTTGTTGATAGATATGTATTTGTTGTTCATAATTTTTATCTTTACCTTTTTCTTCTTCTCCTCTTCTTAAAGGATACCTGTCAGAATTTCATATAAATCTGGTTGGATGGTGATGAACTCCTTTATCTTTTTCTTGTCTGTGAAGCTCTTTATCTGACCTTCAGTTCTGAATGATAGCTTTGCTGGGTAGAGTAATCTTGGTTGTAGGTTCTTGCTGTTCATCACTTTGAATATTTCTTGCCACTCCCTTCTTGCCTGCATGGTTTCTGTTGAGAAATCAGCTGACAATCTTATGGGTACTCCCTTGTAGGTAACAAACTGTTTTTCTCTTGCTGCTTTTAAGATTCTCTCTTTGTCTTTTGCTCTTGGCATTTTAATTATGATGTATCTTGGTTTGGTCCTCTTTGGATTTCTTTTGTTTGGGATTCTCTGTGCTTCCTGGACTTGTAAGTCTATTTCTTTCACCAGGTGGGGGAAGTTTTCTGTCATTATTTCTTCAAGTAGGTTTTCAGTATCTTGCTCTTTCTCTTCTTCTGGCATCCCTATAATTCTGATGTTGGTATGCTTGAAGTTGTCCCAGAGGCTCCTTACACTGTCTTCATATTTTTGGATTCTTTTTTCTTTTTGTTTTTCTGGTTGGGTGTTTTTGCTTCTTCGTATTTCAAATCTTTGACTTGATTCTTGCGATCCTCTAGTCTGCTGTTGGATCTCTGTATAATATTCTTTATTTCAGTCAGTGTATGCTTAATTTCTAGTTGGTCATTTTTCATATTCTTGAGGGTCTCACTAGATTTATCAAGGGTCTCACTAAATTTATTGGCGGTTTCTAGAAAATTCTTAAAAAACCTTATAACAGTGGTTTAAGGTTTCTATATCCAGTAGTTTGCTCTCCTCCATTTCTGTCATTTGTGACCTGTTTCTTTGTCTCTGCATTTTGGCTGCTTCCCTGTGTTGATAAGAGTGTCTTT
Source organism: Murina feae (assembly GCA_004026665.1). Taxonomy (NCBI): domain Eukaryota; kingdom Metazoa; phylum Chordata; class Mammalia; order Chiroptera; family Vespertilionidae; genus Murina; species Murina feae. The sequence continues at coordinate 25,146 of PVJC01022008.1, read as the reverse complement.
CTGTGCTAGATATCCTATAGGGCCCAGTGGCTCAGCCTCCTCAGTTATCTGAGGTGGACACTCTTGGTGCACCCCTTTGTGGGCTTTGTGCACAGACTTGTTATAGTTAAGCCTTGATTGTTGCAGATATCACTTCAAATGTTAATGTCATGAAAGACATTAATTGGCCTCTGTAATGACCCTCTCCCCAGACCAATTGGCTGTGAGGACCAGTTGTATCTACAGTTGGAGAACTTCTCCAGACCAATTGGCTGTGAGGACCAGTTGTATCTACAGTTGGAGAACTTCTGTGCTGGAGATACCCTTATGGGGCAAGACTTGCTTCAGTGGGACTTTGGTGCTCAGTGAGTCTGCACCCTGAGTGTGTCCCTTATGGATCTGAGGAGTTGTAATCTGGATGGTCCCACTCTGACCACTGGGTACTCTGGCTCTTGGATCTCTAAGGAGGCGCTAATTTAGCCTCTGCCTGAGGCTACCCAGCAGGAGCTATGGAGAGAGCTGCAGATTCCTCTTCTTTGTTTGGGATTTGGAAGTGCCCAGATGAGGCCCAGCTGTGAAGCAATGCAAGCTGCTATGGGGCCTTGGGCCTTCTTTTGGATGTTCTGGGTCTCTCTGACCCAGCTGCAGTTTGTTAGGTAATTTTAGATTGCAAAGGGCCAGGCCATTCATATGCAAAAGCCTCTGTGTGCAGCTTGGGTGGGCCGGGGTCTCAGGGAAAAGACAACCGTGTCCTCAGTTGCCAGCCCTTTCCACGCGCGCACCTCCGTACCTCTGCACTTTACTTCCGCACCTCCTCTGAGTCTCAGAGTGATTTTCTCTCTCCTTCTAGTAGTAGAATTTCCACTCAGCCAGCCTTCCTGGGGTTCTCGACGATGTCTGTTTTGTCTTTTAGTTGTATTTTTGAAGTGATTGTATGAGGCAGCAATTTCAGGTGTTTACCTATGCCACCATCTTGGTTTCTCCTTCACACAATTTATTTTTGATGAACTCTTTAAGAGAGTAAGGTTGTATATATTATGCCCTTTTATCTTTAGTATTTTAGTTTTTATTTTCCAAGAACAAAGATGATCTTTCTTTCCTTTTAGTTGTAGAATTTCCACTCAGTCAGCCTTCCTGTGGTTCTGGATTATGTCTGTTTTGTTCTTTAGTTGTACTTTTGAAGTGGTTGTGCGAGGCAGCAATTTCAGGTGTTTACCTATGCCCCATCTTGATTTTTCCAAGATGATCTCACATATAATCATAATTTGGACATCAAATTCAAAAAATTTAACATTGATTCTATAACTTAACCTGTAGTCTAGAATATGCTATTGTCAGTTGTCTCAGCTAAGTGCTGTTCAGATTTTTTTTTCACTTTAGGAGAAGATTCAGTTGTCAAGCCTCTTTAATCTGGAACAGTTTCTTAGCTGACTTTGTCTTTCATGACATTAACATTTGTGAAGACTGTAGGCCAATTATTTTATACAGTACTAGAGGCCTGCTGCATGAAATTTGTGTAGTTAGGGGGTGGGGTTCCTCAGCCCAGTCTGCACCCTCAGTCCAGGAGTCCTCGGGGGATGTCTGACTGATGGCTTAGGCCCTGTGGGAAGCAGGCCTAAGCCATCAGTCGGACATCCTTAGTACTATATCATGGAGGTGTTAGAGGCTCCCACCACCGCCGCTGCGCTCGCCAGCCATGAGTCCGGCTTCTGGCCGAGTGGTGCGCCCCCTGTGGGAGCACACTGTCTGCCAGGGAGCTGCTCCTGCATTGAGTGTCTGCCTCCTGGTTGTCAGTGTGTGTCATAGTGACTGGTCATTTTGCCGTTGCCAATTTACATATTAGCCTTTCATTATATAGGATTGTTATATAGGATTCTTTGTTTTGGAGTTGTCTGACATTTTTTCATTGTTAGATTTACTGTTGGCCAGCCGCATGAAATTTGTGCACAGGGGCGTGTCCCTTAGCCTGGCCTGCACCCTCTCCAATCTAGTACATCCCTCTCACAATCCCAGACCGCTGGCTCCTCACCACTCACCTGCCTGCCAGCCTGATTGCCCCCACTGGTCCCTCCACCAGCCTGCTTACCCCTAATTGCCTGCCCCCTCCACCGGCCTGATCACACCCAACTGCCCTCCTCTCCTGATCTCATTGTCCCTAACTTTCTCTGCCTCAGCCCAGAAACCATGGCTTTTTCCGGAAGGATGTCCAGAAGGTCTCCCAGTCTAATTAGCATATTATCCTTTTATTAGTATGGATTCCTTGTTTTGGAGTTGTCTGACATTTTTTCATTGTTAGATTTACTAGTAGATGATGCATCTCTGGCCAGAATTACACATAAATGGTGGTGTCCTTTCTTATGTTATCACATTCAAAGACATAATATGGTTATCCTACTTGTCATTGGTAATATGAATTTTGATCACCAGGTCAAGGTGTTACTCACTTTCTGCACTGTATAGTTACTATTTTCTACATAGACTGTTATGTCATCTGTAAACAAAGGTAATTTTTTTCTCTTCGTTTTCACTCTACCAGTATACCATTTATTTCCTATCTTATTCCATTAGCTAAGACTCCCAATGTGATGTGGAAAAAGAGTGGTGAGAGGGAATAGATATATTGTTGCCTTGTTCCCAGTATTAGTGGGAAAGCTTTGAATGTCTCATTAAGTGTGATGTTAGCTGTAGATTTTTGATAGTAGATGTTCTTTATGAATTTGAGGAATTTCCCCTCCTAGTTTGCTGAGAATTTTTATCATGAATTGGTGTTGAATATTATCAAGTGCTTTTTCTGCATCTACTGATATAATCCTGTGATTTTTCTCTTTTAGTATGTTGATGTGATGTATTATTGTATTGAAATGTTGAATCAGCTTTGCAAACCTGGGATAAATCTCACTTGGTCGAGATATATAATTCTTATACGTTGTTGGGTTCTAATATTTTGTTGAGGATTTTTTTGTGTGTGTGTGTATACAGTGAGTGTGTGTGTGTATATGTACACACACACACACACACACAAAAAAAAACATTCGTGGGAGATACTGGTCTGTAGTTGCCTTTTATTGTAATGTTTTCATCTGGTTTTGGTATTAGGATAATGCTGGCCTCAGAGCGAATTAGGAAATATTCTATTGGCTTCTATCTTCTAAGTAAGACTTGGTATAATATCTCCTTAAATTTTGGTAGAATTCACTGGAGAACCTATCTGAGCCTGCTGCTTTCTATTTTGGAAGATTATTAGGATTCAATTTAATATATATAGGCTTATTCAAATTGCTTCTTTATGTGTGAGTTTCAGCAGATTGTGCCTTTTAAGGAATTGGTTTTTTTCATCTAAGTTATCTAATTTGTGAGCATGGAGTTGTTCATGATATTCCTTGTTACAGTTTTTTTTAATGATCATGGGACCTGTAGTGATATTCCCTGTTTCATTTCTGATACAGTAATTTGGGTAATTTCTCTTTTTGATCAGTTTTATTGATCTTCTCACAGAACCAGCTTTTGGTTTTCTTTATTTTTTACTTTCAGTTCATTTGTCTTATTATTCATTTTCATCTGCTTCGCTTGGATCTAGTTTGCTTTCGTTTTGCAGTTCTTTTAGATGGCAGCTTAGAGTACAAAGTTTATACGCATTTAATGCTACCAACTTCCTCTTAGCAGTTCTTTCAGTGCATCCCATAAATTTTGAAAAGTTTTATTTTCATTTAGTTCAAATTACTTTCAAACTTCTCTTGAGAGTTCTTCTTTGGTACATTGCTTATTTATTTAGAAGTGTATTGTTTAATATCTAAGTATATTTGATTTTTTTAGGTATTTTTCTGTTTTTTATTCTAGCTTAATTCTGTTGCTGTCTAAGAGGAGACACTATATGATTTCTATTCTTTTATGTGTGTTAAGGTATATTTTATGGCCTAGAGTGGTCTCCCTTGGTGAATGTTCCAACTGAGCTTGAGAATAACGTGTGTCTTCTGCCTTTGGTTTGATGAAGTAGATGATAGATGTAAATTATACCCAGTTTATTGATGGTGTTCTGGAGTTCAACTGTGTCCTCAGTGATTTTCTGTCTGTTGGATCTCCCCGTTTCTTAGAGCGGGGTGTTGAAGTCTTCAACTATAATAGTGGATTCCATCTGTTTGTCCTTGCAGTTGTATCAGCTTTTGTCTCATGTACTTTGATGCTTTGGTGTTAGAAGCATGCCCATTAAGAATTGGTGTATCTTTTTACCATATCTATTACACATTAAAAAAACTATTTTCAGTGATTGCCCTAGAATGTACAGTATACATTTATAACTAAGTCCACTTTCAAATACAGGCATACCTTGTAGCTATTTCAGGTTTGGTTCCAGACTACCACAATAAGTAAAGTATCACAATAAAGCATCACATAATTCCCAGTGCATATAATTTCACTATGTATATCTTTGTGCTGGTTATTTTGTGTCAGTGTTCTCAAGTATGTATTGTATGTCTTAAGCGTGTAGTTTAAAGTTTTTTTAAGTTTTCTTGAATTAGTTTTTACAATTTTAGTATAGCTTTTATTATTTAGTTCTTCTGCTTAGGCTTTCTTCATTGACTACTGTTGTATAAAAAATTAACACAGTTTTTGTCACTTTCCCCTAGAATCCTTTTATTTACTTATTTATTTGATTTTTGAGGATTAGACTCCTTTTCACTTTCTGTTTCTCTTAAGGCATCATTACCTGTTGTGTTTATTCACTTTTGTGTTTCTTTGTTTTTAGTATTTCTGAAATAAAAAATTTTATATTCTAATTGTTATTTTGGTTATGTTCTCACATTTCTGAGTTTCTCCAGTTCAAATGTTGTTTTTTCATTCTTTATATAATTTCCCTAACGTGTTTAGTTTTCTATCAATTTTCTGTTTTTGCTTTTCTGGCATACTTCAGTTGTGTGTAGGAATGGCGTTTTGTGCTCTCTCGCTCTCTCTCTCTTTTTTTTTTTATAATATCTTGAGGTTTGGATCTGAAAACTTTTCCCATAGGTCATCTTAAAATTAGTTTTCCTGAATTTTTAGAAAGAAATACTTTGATTCAGGGTGGCATTTTTAATTTGATGGGATTATTTTCCATGATGTTAAGAAAATGGCTGACTTCTTTCCCAGATCTCCTCGTTCTAGCAATGTCCCTTACTTCCACATGGGCCTTTTCTCCATTGTCCCTGTTGTCCCTTCCTGTTCCATTTTGTTTTCACTCCTAGCAGTTTCTCCTTCCATCAAGGCTCTGTCTTGGGAAGGAGGCCTGGTTGGTCTTTTTATGAGTTCTGAGAGGCTTGACCCCATGTATTGACTTGAAGCCTACTGCTTGTAAGCCCCTGGCCACCATGTGTAATTGGATTAATCAATTCTCCTACCCTCCCCAGTTTTACTTGCATTTTCAAATTTGCCTACTGTTCTTGCCAGTGAATGCTTAGTTCCTATTTGGCTTGTAGAGCTACATGCTAACAAACTAACCAGTTTTTATTGTTCTTTGAAGGTCCTACAGTTACAGGAATCCATTTGACCTAACACGAGGATAAGAGTTAAAAGTCCCATATTAAGAACCAGTTGACCATGGACTCTAGGACTGAGACCTCATCCCACACTTGTCCACAGTGTCACATCCAGCTCTTCAGCAGGCCTCTGGGAACATTTAATTCCTTTGTTTCCTTGAAGTGACTTTGAAGGAAAGTGTATGTTCTTTCTCGGTTAGTATAGTAAAAAGCCTATGAAGATTCTCTGGTCTGTTTCTTTACCTAGGAAGTACCTAGCCTTGTGTGTTTCATTTGATAACAGGAATAAGATGGTCAGCCTAGGTCAGCCATGGTGGACATCTTATATGAGACACAAGTAAACTTTTGTTGTTTGGAACCGTTGTATCGCAAATCAGTGAGCTAGACAAGACGCCTTAATGAGCCAGTTAGTTGGGAGTCATCTTTATTGTGCACAAGTTCAGAGCAGATTACCTCTATCAAATTCTGAACCCTAAAGGAGAAAATATTCTCTTTTTATATCTGTTCAGGTCCTTGTTTAAGTTATTTTTACAGACAATTTGTAACCTTGAGTACATATCATATATGTATAGACACCTGGCATGGGAGTTTTATCAGTATCAGCGTATCAGCCCCTTACGTTAGATGGCTAGCTTGCAAGGTCAGACAGTTATGTTTATCTTTTCTATTATTTAAGCTAAAAAAACAAAGTTATTTTACAGAGTAAGAGACTATCTAAAAATAACAGAGTTGACCTATAGAATAAGAGACTGTTTAAGAATAACACCAAAGTACTATTCGTGTAGGTAGGGAAAAAAGAAAAGAAAAAAAGAATAACAGAGTAGTTCAAATAGCAGTTTCAAACAGCAGTTTTCCAAAGGAAGGATTACTCTGCTTTAGAACCATTAAAGTTTTGGAGTTATTTGTTACCACAGCATAATTTAGACTGTGCTAGCTAATATGATAGCCACTAGCCACATGTGGCTGTTGAGCACTTAACATGTGGCTGGTCCTAATTGAGATGTGGTGTAATTGTAAAGTACACACCAGGTTTGGAAGTCTAAGTGTGAGAAAGAGAATGGGCAATATCTCATTAAATTAAGTTTTTATACTTAAGACATTGAAATAGCATCTTGGATCCATTGGACTAAATAAACTATATTAATGCAGCTCTTTCACTTTTGTGCATGAGGGTACTAGAAAATTTATATTTATCACATGTGTCATATTTGTGGCATTATATTTATCTTGGACAGTGCAGAACTCTACCTGGACAAATTCAGTAGTCCTGGCAGAAGTTGGATGTTCAGTTGTCTAGAGATACTAAGCTAGTGAAACTCTGAATTTGAAGAGAATACAGTAGAAGATTACATTGTAAATGGGGATTAAGCAAAAATCTACTTGCTGGATCAGGAGATGTACCCTTAATTTCTGTCCCATGTCCCTTTTCCCAATTGTTTCCCAGAGCACCTGTGGTCTGAGATGTCTTGCGTCCATCAGGCATGACTCTTCTAAGACACTTGCATGTTGCTGACGGTCTCCATATTTGCACAGGCAGGTGACTGCCTATTCACTAATTTGTAAGGCCTTCTAATTCCCACAGCACCATCCAGCCAGGCTCCTGTGCTTCACTCTTACATAAACAGTATCTAAGTATCGCCTGATATTTTTTGCAAATTTCTAACAGGAAAGAAATTCCTTAAAGGAAAGAGAATAATAACCGCAGCAGTGAGTTGTTTGTATATTAAGATAATTCAGGTAGAGAATACAAATAAAAGGAAAAAAACCAGCACATAGTCTTTGTGATGAGGTGCCTCTCCAATCCCAGCCCTACACCCTTTGCTCTGGTATGTAAGGAGTGTGCTGAAGCATGAACAGTTATTTGGTTATATACTGTATTTTCCGGCGTATAAGACGACCCCCAGCTTTTGAGATTTTCCTGGGTTAAAAAGTCCGGATGGAGACTGTATGCGGCACAAAAAGGAGCCGACTGGAGACACTTGCAGTCTCTGTCCGGCTCCACTGAAATGAATGGAGTGCGGCTGTTTTTGAGCTCCCCTCACCGTATGCAGTGACTGCAGATTTTCCAGTCTGGATCGGAAGTTTCAGCACCCACCCTATAAAACAACCCCTGACTTTTGAGAAGATTTTCCTGGGTTAAAAAATGGTCTTTCCCTAACCGGTTTGGCTCGGTGGATAGAGCATTGGCCTTTGGACTGAAAGGTCCCAGGTTCGATTCTGGTCAAGGGCATGTACCTCCGTTGCAGGCACATCCCCAGTAGGGGGTGTGCAGGAGGCAGCTGATCAGTGTTTCTCTCTCATCGATGTTTCTAACTCTCTATCCCTCTCCCTTCCTCTCTGCAAAAAATCAATAAAATATATATTTTTAAAAATCATCTTATATGCCAGAAAATATGGTAATTAAAGGGAGCAAGGACAAAGATCTGATTTCTTCTAGTTGGGTTATTCTTTAACTTTTTAAAATTAATTTTTAGAGAGGGAGAGAAAAGGAGGGGGGAAACATCAATTTGTTATTCCATTTATTGATACACTCATTGGTTGATTCTTTCTTGTATGTGCCCTGAGGGATTGAACCCACAACCTTGGCGTGTGGGGAATGCTGCTCTAACCAACTCAACTACCTGGCCTTGGTTATTCTTCTGTTTTAAACTTTACAAAGTTGATGCAAAGAAGAGTGTGCCTATAGTGAGGGTAACAGTATGAACAAAATGGTACAGTATTTAAAATTCTCAAGTAAGTGTGATTATTTAAAAACACAGGTAAATGTGGAAGTTATCTCCCCTTTGCTGAGCAGTGGTTCGTCTAGGCTGGGGTCACAGTGAGGGAATGGAAGAGTGTGTTCTTGTGATCTCACATCTGAACTTGTATCCTTGCTTTGCCCCCTTCTAGATTTGGCTCCAGAGAGAAATCACTTAACCCTATTAACACAGAGACAATAAAATAAAATACGATTTCCAAGAAGGCAGGGATTTTTGTGGGGGGAGAGGGTGTGGATGGCTCTTTTTGTTTATTGCTGTATACCCAGGCCTAGAATCGCTCGTGGGACACATAGTTGGCACTCAGTAAACATATGTTGAATGAAAATGGAGAGTCCCTACCTCTTAGATCTGTTTTGAGGATTATGTGCAATAATATATGTGAAGTGCTGGGCTTACCTATGTGTGTAGCTATCCACATGTTACTGAGTACTTACTTGACTTTACCTGTTGATTGCCTTGTTTGTTTCTTTCACTCCTAGCATAAAGTGAAGAGCTTGATCGTTAAATTTTTTTTAAAAATCTGGTTTAGAACTGTCTGTCTTGAAAGACACCATACTTTTATAACAATTTATATGTCTTGGGAAAACTTTTCAATTCTACATAGTTTCAGATCGTTGCAACTTGATTTTTCCTGGAAAACTACCTTCTTATTGTCAAATTAGAAACTTGTGCTTGAACTCTGGTGCTTCCTTTGACTATGCATGTTATCTAAAAGTGATGTCATGCCTGGCTGTGTGGCTCAGTGGTTGAACATCACCTGTGAACCAGGAGGTCAAGGTTCTATTCCTGGTCAGGGCACACGCTCAGGTTGCAATCTGGATCCCCAGTGTGGGACGTGCGGGAGGCAGCCAGTCAGCGATTCTTTCTCGTCATTGATGTTTCTATCTCTCCCTTCTCCCTTTCTCACTGAAATTAATAAAAATGTATTAAAATAAAATAACATGAAAGTGATGTCACTTTATAACATCCACTTCATAGATGATTACAGTAGCTGTTATCTTAGAGAGTACTAATAGAGTTAACGGTTTTAAGACATACCATGGATTCTATTGCTTCTGTGTGGTATACCTTAACATGCATGCTAACTCTGGAAAAGAATGATTTTCCCAACTTCCTTCAGTACTTTCTTTTATGGTGATGTGATAAAAGTGGGAATTCTTTATTGGAAGGAGAACTAAAGTAAGTGTTGCTGTCTGCAATGGACATAGGCTTCAGGGTTGCTGTGTGTTCATCATTTGGGTCAGACCATGTATTGACTGTCCTTCTCCACTGCTATAGAATATGGCTCTAGAGGGGGGCAGTGGCCGCCCAGTGCATGTCCCTGAGCCCCCTGGCCCCTCCGTGGCTCATCCACTCCCTCTTTGCATACTGTCAAATCTGGCCATTTTTTGGAAAGCCTCTTTAAATTCAGCTCACAATGCCCTCTTTGCTTGTGAGGCAGTCGTCTATACTTCTCAGTTAATCATGGTGTGTGTTGGTATGAACATACTTGTATTGTCATCTGGTACTATCTAAACTTTAACGTATTTATGGCTTGAGTCCTCGAGCTTATTACATGTTCTTGCCTGCAGAGGACTGTTTCTTAAATTATTTAAAATTTACTGTAGTGCCCTCAGAAGTATTAACAAGTGATCTTTTAGTCTCCTTGCCTGTTGATAATAGAGCTGTTCTCTGAAATTGAAGCAAATCTAGCTTCACTAATTAGTTCCAAAAGTATGAGATACATTTGCAAGAAGGTGAATAAATGAATAGTCAGGCTATTGGATAATGTGCATAATATTGGGACAGTTGCTTCTAATTGTCTGTCTCAAACTTCAAATCTGTTGTTGCTTCTTTTTGAAATCTTGCATGATTGCCCTGATTGTTGTTCATCCTGCATACAAACCCCTCCCTTAGGCATGTGACTCACTGATGTAAAAGACAGTGCTACTCAGTACTTAACTACTTGGCTTATCACATACGGTAGAGATGTGGACTTAAGTGTGGGCTGCCCAGCTGAAATGTTCCTCCCTCTTGCTTACCCGCTGCAGATGCCCACCCCTGCCTTTGGAGGAAATGTCTGTAGTCCATTTCCCCTCCCGTTGGAAGTGATTTGTTTACATGTTCCTGTTCAAGTGATAGATGTAATGTAGGTGCTGTTAATTGAAAATAATTTTATTTTCTGTATTTATAGAATGCCATTTGTTTAGTCTCATTGATGCACATATTTGGATGAATGACAATTGGGTTTGTAATGAAGGTAGTTGTAAGTTTTTAGTAAATAATAATTATTCAAAATATTATGCAGCAGTTTAAATGAACTAAATTCTGACATAACCAATACATCCCTTGCATCCTTGAAGTGGTAGGTAGAATTATTTTGTTGGAACTACCCATGTTTTAAAGAAATTTATTCCTTCTTGACTACCTTACCTTATCAAGCCTGAAAAATACAGGGATGCATCATTAGGAAATAGGTCTGTTTTGAGAAAATTTAAAACAACCTTCTGTTTGCTACCTAGGGTATTTTAAAATATGTTCCAATGTACTAGTATGGTTATATCTACTTCAGCAGTATCAGATAAAATCTTGTAAGAAATTTTTAAGTCCGTATACTTTCAGATTGATGATGATACTGTTTCTGAGGCATAGCTATAATCTTTGGCCTCTTAGGCAAGATGTAATTTTTCATCCTGTTAAACAACTTATAATTTACAATTTCTAGGAAAAATGTTTTAAAATTTGTTGATGGGAAATAATCTTGGGCACTTCCTTGTAGATCTGTTGGTGTTTGATTTTAATAATCGCTAACATTCTTTACTAAAACCTGTGTGTAAAATTATAACTCAGAATTGGTTATTTCCCCCGAACATGTTTACTTTAAAAACGTTTAAATTGTGATAAAATGTGAACAGATAGTAAATACCCATTTCAACTGTGTTTGCTTGCTTAACATTTTGCCTCATCTGCTTTTTCTCTGTGTTTATAAAAACACACACTATTTGCAGCCCCTACACCTACTCCCTCACCCTCACTGTGGTCTTTCATGCAATCTCTAGTTGGTTTTTAAAAATAGGATATTGCATAATTTTCTTTTTGTATTTTTAATTTCATAACTAGATTGAAGTTAAAAATTTTTCGAATGAATACTATTTAGATTGCATTGTGTATTTTCCATTACATTATATTAGGAGGTGAAGTAAATTTTTTCACTTTATAATAGCTTGCTATTTGTTTTGACTTATTGCTATAAAGTCTTGATATTGTATCTTTAGATTTCAAAATATTTGTAGTGCTTTACTGTTAATTTTTTAAAAATTAACTTTACGATAGATTTCAAAAATATAGAAATTGGTATACATATAGACATCTCTGTGCCCAATGCCCAGATTTAGAAAATACTAGCATTTTAACTATATTAAATAATTACAATAAAAGTTTATTCTAAAATCTAACCTACATATAAGGATATAATGTAGATAGATATATCTTTTACAGAGAAATAGTAAATGGATATGACTGTCTCCACCTTCTGTCTCAGGAATGTAATGGCATCTTTGAACCCTCCAGACCTCAGGACTTTTCCTTAAGTTTTTCCACTTTTATATTTTCCTTTTAATATACAGTTTTACTGAGTCCTGTTTTTCAGGTTTATATGAATAAAACCATACTGCATACATGGTTCTTTTTGGGCTTGATAATTATTTTCTTTTGCCCAACACTATGATTCTGAGGTTTCATTTATATTGACATATTTATCTGAGGTACATTTATTTTCACTGCTCTATTCTAATTTCATTATGTGAATACTAGAGGCCCGGGGCACAAAAATTTGTGCACTAGGGGTGGAGGGTCCCTCTGCCTGGCCTGTGCCCTCTCCCAGTCTGGGACCTCTTGAGGGATGTCCACCTGCTGGCTTAGGCCCGCTTGCCGGGCGATCAGGCCTAAGATGGCAGTCAGACATCCCTCTGGCAGCCCGGGAGCCCTCGGGGGATGTCCACTTGCCAGCGGGGAGCAGACCTAAGCTGCAGTCAGACATCCTTAGCACTCTGAGGAGGCAGGAGAGGCTCCCACCACCACTGCTGTACTAGCAGCTGTCAGCCTGGCTTGTGGCTGAGCAGAGCTCCCCCTGTGGGAGTGCACTGACCACCAGGGGCAGCTCCTGCATTGAATGTCTGCCCCCTGGTAGTCAGTGTGTGTCATAGTGACCAGTCATTCCCATTTTGTCTGCTGTTAGGGTCAGTTTGCATATTACTCTTTTATTGTATAGAATTATATAGGCTAGAGGCCTGGTGCATGGGTGGAGGCCAACTGGTTTGCCCTGAAGGGTGTCCCCGGATCAGGGTGGGGTTCCTGCTGTGGTGCCTGGACAGCCTGGTTGAGGGGCTGACGGCCGTTTTCAGGCTGGTCACATCCCCTTCAGGGAGTGGGGTCCTGCTGAGGTACTTGGCCAGACTGGGTGAGTGGCTGATGGCTGTTTACAGGCTGGCCACAGCCCCTTCAGGAAGGAGGTCCCTGCTAGGGTGCCTGGCCAGCTTGGGTGAGGAGCTGATGGCTGTTTTCAGGAAGGCCACATCCCCTTCAGTGTGGGTGTCCCCCCCCCTGGAGTGCCTGTCCAGCCTGGGTGAGGGGCTGATGGCTGTTTGCAGGATGGAAGCAGGTTTCTGGGGTTTATTTATCTTCTATAATTAAAACTTTGTTGCCTTGAGTGGAGACTACAGCCAGCCTAAGCAGGCAGTTTCCTTCTTCACTGGTGCAGCAAAGCCTCCTATTTGCTCTAGCTCCGTGGCTGCCGGCCACCATCTTGGCTGGGTTAATTTGCATACAGTTGCTCTGATTGGCTGGTGGGCATGGCTGGGCTAGTGGGTGTGACTTAGGTATAATGGAGTGAAGGTTAATTTGCATATTATTTTTTATTAGATTAGATACTAAAATTTACTGTTGTTGGGTAGACAATTGAGTTTCCTCTAGATTTTGTTATTAAGAAAATGATGATGTAAATATTTTTTATTATGCTTTCTGATGTCTACAAAAAGTTCCCTTGTTTATATACCTATAGCTAGAATTGTTGGCTCTTTGAATATATACACTGTCAACTTCACCAGGTAATGGAAAAAATTGTGTTGCAAACAAGTGTATATTAAGTCAAATAAAAACTTTAAGAGGTCATATTCAATGGCAAAAACTAAAATCATTTATCCTAAGAACAGGAACAAGACAGGGATGCCCACTTTCACCATTCCTGTTTGACATAGTACTCAAAGTGCTCAGACAAGAAGAAGAAATAAAAGGCATCCAAATTGGAAAGAAGTAAAATTGTCATTATTCACAGATGACATATTGTACATAGAAAACCCTAAAGACTCCATCAAAAAACTAATAGAAATAATAAATGAATTTGGTAATGTAACAGGATACAAAATTAACACCCAGAAATCTATGGCTTTTTAAAAAATATATTTTTATTGAATTTAGAGAAGAAAGGAAAGGGAGATAGCGATAGGAACATCAATAATGAGAGAGAATCATTGATTGGCTGCCTCCTGCACGTCCCCTACTGGAAATTGAGCCTGCCATCCAGACATGTGCTCTTGGCCAGAATCGAATTTGGGACTCTTCGGTCCACAGGCCGATGCTCTATCCATTGAGCCAAACCAGCTATGGCTCTATGGCTTTTTTATACACCAATAATACACTCACAGAAAGATAAACTAAAAAAAACAATCCCATTTCCCATTGCAACAAAAAAATTAAGACACCTAGGAGTAGATATAACCAAGGAGGTAAAGGACCTGTACCGAGAAAATTGCAGGATGTTGAAACAAGAGATAGAGGAAGACATAAACAGATGGAAGAATATATACTGTGTTCATGGATTGATAGAATCAACATCATTAAAATGTCCATACTATGCAAAGCAATCTATACATTCAATGCAATCCACATTAAAATACCAACAGCATTCTTCAAAGACCTAGAACAAACTCCAAAAATCATCTGGAATAAGAAAAGACCCTGAATAGCTGCAGCAATCTTCAGAAAGAAGATCAAAGTTGGAGGGATCATAATACCACTAGATGTTAAGCTATACTACAAAGCCACTGTTCTCAAAACTGCTTGGTACTGGCACAAGAACAGACATATAGACCAATGGAACAGAACACAGAACCCAAGCCATTATGCTCAATTATTATTTAACAAAGTAGGCAAGAGCATACAATGGAGTCAAGACAGTCTCTTCAATAAATGGTGTTGGGAAAATTGGACAGATATATGAAAAAAAAAGAAGCTAGACCACCAACTTACACCATACACAAAAATAAACTAAAAATGGATAAAGGGCTTAAATGTAAGATGAGAAACCATAAAAATTCTAGAAGAAGCCATAGGCAGCAAAATAGCATACATTTGTCATAGCAATATCTTTACAGATAATAGCTCCTAGGGCAGTGAAAACTAAGGAGAAAAATAAATAAATAGATAGATAGATAGATAGATAGATAAATAGCTTCTGCACAGCAAAAGAAACCATCAACAAAACAACAAGAAAGCACACTGCATGGGAGGACATATTTGCCAATGTTATCACCGATAAGCGTTTAATCTCCTACATTTATAGGGAACTCATACAACTTAACAAAAGAAAGATAAACAATCCAATAAAAACAATGGGCAAAGGACCTAAATAGACACTTTTCAAAAGAGAACATTCAGAAAGCCAAGAGGCATATGAAAACTTGCTCAAAGTCACTAATCATCCGAGAGATGCAAATCAAAACAACAATGAGGTGTCATCTCTCACCTGTCAGAGTGTCTGTCATCAACAAGTCAAATAACAAGTGGTGGAGACCATGTGGAGAAAAAGGAACCCTCCTGCACTGCTGGTGGGAATGCAGACTGGTGCAGCCACTATGGAAGACAGTATGGAGTTTCCTCAAAAAATTAAAAATGGAACTCCCATTTGACCCAGTGATCCCACTTCTAGGAATATATCCCAAGAAACCAGAAACAACTATCAGAAAGGATATATGCATCCCTATGTTCACAGCAGCACAATTTACCATAGCTAAGATTTGGAAACAGCCTAAATGTCCATCAGCAGATCAATGGATTAGAAAACGGTGGTACATCTACACAATGGAATATTATGCTGCTGTAAAAAAGAAGGAATTCTTAACATTTGCAACATCATGGATGGAACTGGAGAGCATTATGCTAAGTGAAATAAGCCAGTCAATGAAAGAAAAATACCACATGACATCACTCATTTATGGATAATAAAGACCATTATAAACGGATGAACAAAAATTGATACAGAGGCGGAGCAGCATTGAACAGACTGTCAAACTACAGCGGAAAGTCTGGGGGAGGGTTGGGGGAGGTTAAGAAATCAACTGAAGGACTTGTATGCATGCATATAAGCATAACCAATGGACACAAGACACTGTGGGGGATAGGGGAGGCTGGGGGAAGGTCAAAGGGGGAAAAAGACATAAAATATTCTTTGTAATACTTTAAGCAATAAACAAAAACAGAAAAGAAAAACACATTCCATCCCCACAGAGGTCTCCCTGTGCTACCACACACCTGCCCCTGGGGCAGTGGTTAATCTCTTTTCTAGCTCTATGGTTTTGTCATTTTGAGAGTGTTTTGTAAGTGGAATCCTACAGTATATGATCTCTTTTCACTCAGCCTGATTCTTTGAGATTCATCTAAGTTGTGTGACTCAATAGTTCATTCCTTTTTATTGCTGAGTCAGACTCCATAATATGGACCTCCCACAGCTTGTTTTACCATTCAACAAAAAAGTTGCTAAAATATATTTTAATTGATTTAGAGAGGAAGGGAGAGGGAGAGAGACAGAAACATCAATAATCAGAAAGAATCAGTGATTGGCTGCCTCCTACATGCCACTCTCTGGAGATCTAGCCTGTAACCTGGGCATGTGCCCTGACCAGGAATTGAATTGTGACCTCCTGGTTCACAGGTTGACACTCAATCACTGAGCCACTTTGGGCAGGCCAACCATTTACCTTTGAAGGACATTTTGTCTTTTCCAGTTTGGGGCTATCCAATATAATAAAGAGCTAATAGGCAAATGGTTGTCACACCCTCATGCTGTCACACTCTAATGGCTCAGACGCTCAACCCTGGGGAGAGAGGAATGAGGACCAGCCAGGCACAAATGAGCTCACGAGAGAGGAATGAGGACCAGCCAGGCACAAATGAGCTCACGAGAGAGGAATGGGGACCAGCCAGGTTGTGGCCTGGGAGAGGGACAAGCCGCCTGCCCTGCAGTCTTTGGCGGCTGCAGCTGTAGCCTGGGCGAAGCCACCTGCCCACGGTCCCCTGTAGCTGCAGCCGGCCCGGACGAAGCTGGCCCAGGTCCAGGGTGCCTGCCGCCAGCCAGAGGGAGGGAAGCCTGGGTCTCGGGTAAGGCTGAGGCAGTTAGAGTGATCAGGCCAGCAGGGGAGCAGTTAGGAGCGATCAGACAGGCAGCAGAGGGGTTTGGAGTGATCAGGCAGACAGGCAGGTGAACAGTTAGGTGCCAGCAGTTCTGGATTGCAAGAGGGATGTCCTGGATTGGAGAGGGTGCAGTTTGGGCTGAGGGACCTCCCCCATACCCTGTGCATGAATTTTATGCACTGGGCCTCTAGTTAAAAAATAAAGCTGCTGTGAGTAATCACTATCATTTCTTTGAAGCAGGGACCCAAGAGTACAGTTGGTAACCTATAAGTGTATATTTAGTTTTGCATGTTCATTTGTTTGTTTAAAAACACATTATTTAAAATTTTTTTAAATTGATTTCAGAGAGGAAGGGAGAGATAGAAACATCAATGATGAGAGAATTATTGGGTGCACCTACATGCCCCAGACTGAGGTTCAAGCTTGCAACCCCGGGCATGTGCCCTGATGAGGAATCAAACCATGACCTCCTCGTTCATAGGTTGATGCTCAACCATTGAAGCCACACTGGTTGGGCTGTATATTTAGTTTTTAAAGAAACTTCCAAAATGGGCATGCCATTTCACATTCTCACAAGCTGTGTGAGAGGTTTGTTATCTTGCCAAAACTTTATTTTAACTGTTCCAGAGGTAGGTAGGGATATATCAGCATGGTCTTCATTTGCATTTCCCTGATGGCTAATGTTGTTAGCCATATATTTTCATGTGCTTATTTGACATCCAAACATTTTCTTCACTGAAAGAGCTCTTCATATTCTGTGTACATTTTCTAGGTGATTTTTAAATTTGAGTTCTAAGATTTCGTATATTTTCTAGAGAAGTGAGTCTTCTGTCTAACAAATGGTTGCAAATGTGTTTTCCCTGTCTGTACCTTGTAATTTCATCTTCTTTACAGGGACTTTTGCAGAGCAAACATTTTGAATTTTGATGGAAGTCTAATTTACCTTTTCCCCCCCTTTATGGATTACTCCTTGAGTGTTTTTTTCCATTACCACTCTCTATCCAATCCTAGATAACCATTTATCTATTTTCTGTCTATGGAATTACATTTTTAAAAAAAATTTTGTTTTATTGCTTAAAGTATTACAAAGAGTGTTAGATAAGTCTCCATTTTTTCCCTTGACCTTCGCCCCTCCTCCACTACCCCCAGTGTCTTGTGTTCATTGATTATGCTTATATGCATACATATAAGTCCTTCAGTTGGTCTCTTAAAACCCCCCCGCCCCCCGAATCCTACCCAGCCTTCTCGCTGTAGCTTGACAGTCTGTTTGATACAGCTCTGCCTTTGTATCTATTTTGGTTTATGGAATTACATATTCTGAATATTTCATGTCAATGAGATCATTTAATATGTGGCCTTTTGCATCTGGCTTCTTTCACTTAGCTTAATATTTTCAAGTTTCATCCATGTTGTATCAGAATTGATTCTTTTTATGGCTTCATTTATATTTTGGCTGAGTGATATTCCATTGGTTGGATATACCACCATTCATCAGTTGAGGAATATTTAGGTTGTTCCCACTTTTTTGCCTACACTCAGAACAATTTGTGTGTATCCTTTTAGCCCTTCAACTTCTTCACATATGTTACACACATAACACTTCTTGTGTGTGTACAAATTTTCTTTTAATAATGGAGGAGTTGATAACTGGAACGGTGAGTTGAGGTTTTTTTTCCCCCCCGAGGTCATGTCTCGCGATGTCAAATAATGAGCTCCACAGACCAGAAGATTTAAGCAAAAGTATGGAAAATTTATTATAAGCAGATTCAGAGTCCCCTCAAGGAGAGAGGGGCCCAATAATAGGCTGCCCCCTAAAGCCTTGTAGTTCAGGGGTATATATTTGCTACAAGCCTGTTTCTATATCTACTAGAGGCCTGGTGCATGAAATTTGTGTACTAAGGGGTGAGGGTGGGGTTCCCTCAGCCCGGCCTGCACCCTCTTGCAGTCTGGGACCCCTTGGGGGATGTCCGACTGATGGATTAGCAGTCAGTCGGACATCCTTAGCTCTTCTGCCACCGCCACTGTGCTTGCCAGCCGTGAGCCTGGCTTTTGGCTGCATGGTGCTCCCCCTGTGGGAGCACACTGACCACCAGGGGGCAGCTCCTGCACTGAGTGTCTGCCCCCAGGTGGTCTGTGCATGTCATAGCAACTGGTCATTCTGCTGTTCAGTTGATTTGCATATTAGCCTATTATATAGGACTAGGGGCCCAGTGCACAAAAATTTGTGCACTCGTGGGGGTCCTCAGCCTGGTCTACACCCTCTCCACTCGAGAAACCCTCGGTGCTACTGGCTCCTAACCGCTCACCTGCCTGCTGGCCCCAGTGCCGAGGGGGGCTCAGAGCCACTGGGGTACCGGCACCTTCCAGGCGTGTCCTGCGCTGCTCCGGTCCCCAGTGGCCACAGTGCCCAGGCAGTCTCAGAGCCACTGGGGTGTTGGGCACCCTACAGGTGCCCCAGCACTGAGGTGGGCTCGGAGCCACTGAGGTGCAGGGCCCCCTCCAGGCCTGTCCCACGGTGCTGAGGTTCCGGCGGCCCTAGCGCCGAGGTGGGATCAGAGCTGCTGGGGTGCCTGGCCCCCTCCAGGCCTGTCCTAGTACTGCTTCTGACCCACCCTGCCCCTCCACCAGTGACTCACTTAGTGCTGTTTGCTTCTTGGCTGCCGGCCTCCATCTTGGCTGGGTTAATTTGCATACAGCCACTCTGATTGGCTGGTGGGCGTGGCTTAGGCCATTTTAATATTACGCTTTTATTAGTTAAGATTCTTGTCGTCACCTGATTGATTCCCTCAGTTCTTGCCCAGCATCGGACCTGAACTTCCCCTGTTTCTATGTGTGCTTTCTTAGTTCCTATGCTGAACTTTCTCGTTCTGTGCATTTGTACACCTTGTTGCTGTAAGCGCTCTCTTGGTTTCCCATGCCTCCTGCTTGGCATCCAGAAACATTTTATTGTTTCTGCTTGGTTAGTTTCTGTGATTAGCCTGCTCAAACTGCCATATCTGCCCCTGCCTGTGTTCCATCTGCCTTTGAACAGTTTGACTTGTTAATTAGGCAAGTTTGAAGAAAGGTAGAAACCTGAAATAGCCTGGCATGTTTAAGAAATAGGAAATAGTTTCATATGGCCACAGGGAGGCTTTTGGGCAGAGAAGGTAGCAGAAAATAAAGCAAATTAAGTAGATGAAAAGCAGCAATTATGAATGCCCTCCTGAAGAATTTGGACTGCATTTTGTACATGTGTGAAAATCATTAAAGTTTTAACCTGTATTTTTTTTATTTTTAGTAAATTCTTAAAGTAGTTCTGTGAATATTTTGGAATATTTCTATCACTGTCCAAAATTTCCCACTTGTCACCTTATTCTAGACAACCACTACTTGATTTCTTTCTCTCTAAATTTGCCCTCTCTGAACATTTCATTTACAGTAAGTTCTCACTTAATGTCATTATAAGTCTATAGGTATAATGAATCCAATTTTGCTATAGACTAATTGATATAAACAAGAATTAGGTTCCTGTGGCATCTCATCAACATTATAATGAAACTAGGGGCCTGGTGCACGAAATTCGTGCACGGGGGAGGGAAGGGCGGTTCCTCAGCCTGACCCGCACCCTATCCAATATGGAGTTCTTGGGGACTCTCACAATCCAGGACCTCTGGTTCTTAACCACTAACCTGCCTGCCTGCCCTAACCACTCTGCCTGCCTGCCTGCCTGATCCCCCTAACTGCCCTCCCCTGCCGGCCTGGTCACCACTATTAACTTTCTTTGTTAATCTTATCCCCTTCACGCACAATTGTATTTGACTTCCCTATTGACTTCCTCTCACACAATTTTTCTCCTTTATGTAACACTTTTTCCTACTGACTCATCATTTGTAAACTTTTCTTTCCTCCTTATTTCCTACTTCCGTTCCATCATCATTCTTGCCATTTTTCTACTACCCTCCATCCCTTCCCACATTCCTTCTTTCCTTTATCTTTACCCCTGCCCACCCTTCCCTTTTCCTTCCTTCCCACCTTAATTTTTTCTTCACTTCCTCTGACCTGCTTTACTTCCTTCCCCATTCCTTCCTTCTTCCCATTCTCCTTTTAAGCTCTACCAGCTCCCCCTTTATAACTTCTCTTCCCTCTTTTTCTATCATTCTACCTTTGCCATACATTCTTCTCTACTTACTGCCACTGTTTTAATACCTGTCTATCTACCTGCCTGATTATCCACTATCATTTATCTTTTTTTCTTTTCTGACTTCTACTTTTAAAATCTGTCCCCAGTACACAACTATACTTGGTTTTCATTATAGGCCCTACAGTTCACTCATACCTCCTCTTTTTTTAACTCTGCTGTCCACTGACTCTTTTATAAAGTTCTTTCCTCCATCCTGTTCCACCGCTCCCCTACCTGGTTACTTCCCCCCAAACTCTCCCTGGCTGCTGCTCCCTCCACCTGCCCCCTGCCCATCTCTCCCTCTCCTGGCTCCCGCAGGTTCACCCCAGCTCTGAAGGGTGACAGGGGCCTCTCACAGGAGACCCCTGCCCCTGTGGCAGACAAAATGGAGCCAGCCAGAGAGTGGGCCCAGGAGGTGGTGTGCGTGTGACAGAGGGAGCAGGCCTCCTTCTCTCATTAAAGCTTCCATGGAGGGGGGGCATTAACCCCCAGCTCAGGGCTCAGCCCCAGCCAGGTGGCAACTGCCCATGCAGCCCCGGCACTGCAGCTGCAAAGCAGGAGCACCGCCATTTCTGGACTATCCACCCCTCTATTCGGGGACCCACCAATGGCACAGCTTCTGTCGCCTGGATCGCGGGCCCACACACGGAAGTTTATCGATCTATTTCCAGGCCTCAGCCTTGGGGGCGGCTGCCCTCTCCACCTGAAATCCATCGCGGGGCTATGCCTCTGTGTGTGCGTGTGCCAGGCCTCAGCCTTGGGGAGCGGGGGCTGGCTCGCTCCCTCCGCCCCGCGGCTGCCGCCTGGAATTCATCGCCAGCCTGCCTTGCTCCACCCTCCAGCGGCCACAGGCTGGCTGGCTCCTCCCCACCAGGGTTGTGGCCACAGCCCAAATCACTCCTCCTGCCTGGCTCTCCGAGGCAGAGGTCTTCTGTCTACCTGGTTGGACCCCGGTGGGGTGCGCGGCTTCTCCGGGGCTGCAGCCTCTGCCATCTTGGCTGGGCTAATTTACATACAGTCGCTCTGATTGGCTGGTGGGCGTGGCTTAGGCATCCCGAAGAAACGGTCAATTTTAATATTACGCTTTTATTAGATTAGATGGTGTTAATTAGAGCACCTGCTGTAATAACTATAACGTATAATATTTTGTGTGTATCTCTTTTTACTTAGCATGTTTTTAGTATGCATTTATATTATAGCATGTATCTGTATTTTATTCCTTTTCATTACCTGATAGTATTCCACTGTGTGATTATGACTCACTTTGTTTTGGATTGTGTCCAGTTGGGAATCCTATGAATAATGCTGAGAATGTTTGTAAAAAAGTCTTTGTATATATACATATTTTTATTTCTCTTGGGTTATTTTAGAGGGAATTTTGGATCATATGGTTTGTTTATACTTAACTTTTTAAGAAATTGTAAAACTGTTCTCTAAACTGATGGCATCATTTCACAGCAGTGTGTAAGAGCTCGTTTCTCCACATCCTTTCCGCCATTGGGTATTGTTGGTCTTTTTTATTATGACCATTCTGATGGGTAGGTAATGGTATCTGATTATAGTTTTAATTTGTATTTTCCTAATGACTTATTATGTGTATAATTTTTTATGAGGCATAGTTGTATTTTAGAAACACGAGTACAGTGAAGGTGGTAAGAGTGGAGGCGGGCTGCATGTATATGAGTATCCGCACTACATGTGTGTAGAGATGAGGGAGACAGGTTTTAGAGGAAGATCAGAATTAAAATAAGCTACATTTAGTACAGCAGATGGAGGTAGAGGTAGGGCTAGTGATCCCAAGATTTCAAACTTTGAGAGTTGGGTAGAAGGTACTGCCATTAGAAAATGGAATGCAGAGGCATAAACACTTTTTGTGATGACATTTATGTTTATCCTGTTGTCTTTTTAAAAAATATATTTTAATGATTTTTCACAGAGAGGAAGAGAGAGGGATAGAGAGTTAGAAACATTGATGAGAGAAAGACATTGATCAGCTGCCTCCTGCACACTCCCCACTGGGGTTGTGCTCGTAACCAAGGTACATGTCCTTGACCGGAATCAAACCTGGGACCCTTGAGTTTGCAGGCCGACGCTTTATCCACTGAGCCAAACTGGTTATGCAGTCCTGTTGTCTTGATGTGCTACTGAAAAATAGATTTAATATAACTGTTTGGTAGTTTGGAAATATGTATCTAGTTCAAAAGAAGGATCTGGATTAAGATAAAAATTTAGGGGAGTAGTCATTGTGTAGATAGCAGTTGACTTCACAAAAATAAATGGTGTATTTGTTCTTAACTACATCCATGGGGTCACTATTGATAATTGAAAACTATTTAAACAGTGAAGGATATAATATCTAATCTAATAAGAGAGTAATATGCTAATTGTCACTCCACTACATCCCAAGCCACGTTCACCAGCCAATCAGAGCGACTATGTGCAAATTAACCCAACCAAGATGGCGGCCAGCAGCCACAGAGCTAGAGCAAACAGGCATGGTTGCACCGGTGATGGAGGAAGCTGCCTGCCTAGGGCGGCTGTGGCCTCCGCTCAAGGCAACAAAATTTCAATTATAGAAAATAAATAAACCCCAGATACCTGCTTCTAGCCAGCCTCGCTGGAAGCTTGGGTGGCTGGGGGCTGTGGCCAGGCTGCAAACAGCCATCAGCTCCTCACCCAGACTGGCCAGGCACACTAGCAGGACCCCCCTCCCTGAAGGGACTGTGGCCAGCCTGAAAACAGCCATCAGCCCCTCACCCAGGCTGCCCAAGCACCCGATAGGGGGACCCCCACCCTGAAGGGGCTGTGGCCAGTCTGCAGACAGCCATCAGCCACTCACCCAAGCTCGCCAGGCACCCCAGTAGTACCCCCCTCCCTGAAGGGGATGTGGCCAGCCTGAAAACAGCCCTCAGCCCCTCACCCAGGCTGGCCAGGCACCCCAGTGGGACCCTCACCCTGATCCAGGACACCCTTCAGGGCAAACCAGTTGGCTCTCACCCATGCACCAGGCCTCTATCCTATATAATAAAAGACTAATATGCAAATTTACCCTAATAGCAGAAAGACTGGGAATGACTGGTCACTATGACACACACTGACCACCAGGGGGCAGACGCTCAATGCAGGAACTGCCACAGGGGGAGCTCTGCTCAGCCACAAGCCAGGCTGAAGGCTGCCAGTACAGCAGTGGTGGTGGGAGCCTCTCCTGCCTCCTCAGCAGTGCTAATGATGTCCAACTGCAGCTTAGGCCTACTCCCCGCTGGCAAATGGACATTCCCTGAGGGCTCCCGGGCTGCCAGAGGGATGTCTGACTGCCAGCTTAGGCCCATTCCCCCCCCTGGGAGCAGGCCTAAGCCAGCAGGTGGACATCCCTCGAGGGGTCCCAGACTATGAGAGGGCACAGGCCCGACTGAGGGACCCCCTGAGTGCACAAATTTTTGTGCACTGGGCCTCTAGTAATGTAATGTAATGTAATGTAATCTAAACTAATAAAAGCGGAATAGTAAAATTAACCGTTTCTCCGAGACGCCCACAGCCAATCAGAGCGACTGTATGCAAATTAGCCCAGCCAACATGGCGGCCACCACTCACGGACCTGAGTAAACGTTTAGGCAGCGTCCGTTGCAGCAGGAGCGAAAGCGAAACTATCTGCTTGCTGGCTCCTTAGCCTTTGGCCTGAAGCAAAACACACATTTGCAACAATTAAGTGTAACAATTGTTTCATTATAGAAGCCACAGAGGTGAGGCAGAGGAGGCTTCCTTAGTAAAAGGCCTCGCCTTAAAGGAACAGCATCAATTATAGGAGATAAACTCCAGAAACCTGCGTCCAGCCGGCCTTGCTGGGACATTGGGTCAATGGGAGCTGTGGGCAGCCTTAAAGCCTGTCACCCAGCCTGGTCAGGCACGCCAGTAGGTGGGCATCCGCCGAGGGGTCCCAGACTGCGAGAGGGCACAGGCGGGGCTGAGGGACCTCCCGAGTGCACAGAGCGGCTGCAGGTCGGGACAGCGCAGGACCCAGGACCCGTGAGTGGGAAAGAGGCTGCAGGGTTGGAGGGCACCGGGAAGCGGGTAAGAGGCAGCAGGGGGTTGGCAGCCTACTTGGTGGGCTTCCCAGGCCCTTTGCAGGGCATCGGGGAGTGGGTAAGAGGTGGCAGGGGTCGGCAGCCTGCTTGGTGGGCTTCCCAGGCCCTTTGCGGGGCATCGGGGAGTGGGTAAGAGGTGGCAGGGGGTCGGCGGCCTGCTTGGTGGGCTTCCCAGGCCTTTTGTGGGGCATTGGGGAGCAGGAAAGAGGCGG
>PVJC01022007.1:0-27742 GCA_004026665.1 Murina feae | reverse complement strand
CAGGAGGACTGCTCCGAGCCTCAGATGCGGCTGGGGGCAGGTCCCCAGTGGTGACACACACACACACAAAAGGCGCCTGGCAGACTGGGGCCATCATAGGACATCCACTGAGGGGTCCCAGACTGTGAGAGGGCACAGGCCGGGCTGAGGGACTCCCTTCACCCCGAGTGCACAAATTTTTGTGCACCGGGCCCCTAGTTTTGTATAAACAGCACTGTCCTAGTATACTCCTACCTTTTGTTATTGTTGTTAAGCTTCCTCTCTTGCTGGAATGCAGTGCTTCTACAAATGGGATTTCTCTTTACAATCTTATCCAAAAGTTAATTATTTAGAGGAAGCTCTTAATATTGATTAGAATTATGGATATTTGAGGGGATGGATTGATTCCTGATAGTAAATGAAAAACTTGTAAACTTCAGAAATGTCTTTGTTATAGTCCTTATTGTTTCTTTTAGTATTACATATTTATAGTTTCTTTCCTAAAAGCCTCATGAGATAGAAAAAAGGAATTGGGTTAAATATACTGGACCTTCTTTGAGACTCCTTATGAATGAAATGAATATCTCACCGTATTGGTCCAAGAATAAAATGAGGCCATGTAGGAGTGCCTGACAAGGCAGCTAAAGAGATTCTTGGAAAATATTTCTTCTCTCCTTAATACCCCATAGACGATTATTCTGAACTTTACTAATATAGGACTAACCTAGGTCTTGTCTTTTTTCCCTCCTGACCTCTCCCCACTTTCTCTAAGGTAGTTTCACCCCTAGGTTATTGAAAAACTCCTGAAGAAAGAAACTATAAAGTTATCTATGGAATTTTGCATTTTAGTTCTTATCTATTTAATATATGAAAAGACCAATGAAACCCTATTACTGTTCTTATTTGATAGAAAAAATTTAACTCATAATAATAATACTTAAAATTTTATTGGGGGCTTTCTGCCATCAGTACTCTATACACATTATTGTATTTAATTCCCATAACAAACCTATAATGGAGGCATGATGATCTCCTACATTTTTTCTTTTACTTTATTTTAACTGAAATATAATCAACATATAACATGGTGTGAGTTTAAGATGCCCAACCTGTTGATTTGGTACAAATTGCCATATATTCACCACCATAGTGTTAGCTAATTCCTCTATCATGTCCCATAAGGATGATTTCCTGTTTGTGGTGGGCACAATTCAGATCTAGTTTCTTACCATTTAGGAGTTTACAATCCAGTATTGTCTATGGTCACTATTCTAGACATTAAATCCCTAGAACATATTTACATACTAGTTCTAAGTTTGTATACTTGAAACAACATATGTTATCTCCCTTTTTTATGATGAAGAAACTGAGGCTTACAAAACTTTATGTAACTTTCGAAAAAAAGTCACACTGTGAAGAAAACAGACACTTACATTGGCCTGATTTGGAGTTCTACTCTTGGCCACTCCTATAATTTTGAGATAATATTCCACAGAGCCGAACCAACTTTATTTATAATAACTGATTTCTTCTTTTTTCTCTACTTGTTTTTATCACTTATCCATTTCTTTTTTTAATTTTGTTTTATTGCTTAAAGTATTACAAAGAGTGTTAGCTAAGTCTCCATTTTTTCCCTTGACCTTCTCCCCTCCTCCCCCCCCCCCCCCCCCCCAGTGTCTTGTAGAGGTCAACTGAAGGATTTGTATGCATGCATATAAGCATAATCAATGGACATAACTGATTTCTATTACTTAATAAACTCCTGTGTGTATTAGCAGCTAATAGTAATAGACTGTTGTTTGCTTCATTTTAAACACTGGTACAGGCACATTATAGTTGCAGGCACTTTAATCTAAAAAATTACTGAGAATACAATTTTCAGTGATTGGGTAGAAGTGCTTTTAATTTTCTTCTTCTTTTGGAAGTTATACTTCTTAAATAAAATTTTTTGCTGTATATTTCAGTTTCAATAATGTGATTATATGGTCTAACATCAAAAGGGTTCATTGCTTAATGACCAAGAATCAAGCATGTCAGGATGCAGGAGTTGGAAATGGTTTTAAACAAATCAATTTCAAGCAAATTAATCTTTGAAAACAGTACTTGAGCATTTTCCATATGAAAGTCATTTTCATTATGACTTTATAGAACCATTCAAAGTGTCTTTTTTATGTTTATTGTCTCTATGGGTGCCA
This sequence comes from Murina feae, assembly GCA_004026665.1. NCBI lineage: Eukaryota > Metazoa > Chordata > Mammalia > Chiroptera > Vespertilionidae > Murina > Murina feae. The sequence continues at coordinate 25,568 of PVJC01022007.1, read as the reverse complement.
ACAGAAGCTACATTGTGTAATAATAACATGGTTTATTTCTGTCTCTAAATTATCTACGGACGAGAGTCGATTTATATAGCTGTGTATATATGCTCAGCGTCTCTTCAATATCTCTCCAGAATCACTCATACGTTGCTTTTGGTTGTGTATGTATCTTTGTGAAATGACAGCAAGCACTGAATCAGAGCGATACACCATTTACTCTGTGTGCTTTATGCATTCTCACTACAATTATATGTTCATAGGCAGTTTGGTGTACTTAAAATTTACAAGTCATTTGTTTGCTTCCAAGAAGTCATCTGTGATGACACGTATATTAATGATGCTAAACACATTACATTTGTTTGCCTAAAGCTTCAGTGATTTAAAATGCATCAGTACCTTCTTCATTAGCTTAGTCTCTTCTTTCTTTCCTACCTTCTTTCTTTTCTCCCTTCTCTCCTTTTATATATCTTCCAAAAGCAATATATCTTTTGTAATTCATTGTGTAACTTCACTGAAAACCTGAATTCATTTTTCTCAGAAATGCCTTTTCTTCCAGTTTTTGTCTTTGCATTTATATTGTCTGCCTGGCCCAACTTAATATGTGTCTCAAAACAATTCCCAGGTTTCAAGCATTCTCTTCATTGATATTATTAAGCTTAGATTTTATCTTTTCCCACATCCAATCACTAAAGTTATGAGATCGCAAGCTCAGTTATAGATGTGAGATTTCTTTAAGAATACATTTTGTAAGCACTTAGTTTATTTTTAAAAAAATGTCTGAGAAAAATAATTGTTGCTAGAAGAATCTAATATTTTCCACAAACTTATAAAATAATTCTCTCAATTTCCATTTTAGAAGAACACATAGACTTCTTATAAATGTTTTAAGTAAATATTTACAGCATCCCTTTATTAAAATTATACTTTAAAATACTTTCATATTGTCTTAGTTAGGTGATTTCACTCATCAAGTTCCTGGCATTGGAACCTGAAACCATGAAATATCTATGATGCGGTGTCAGATTGAGATATTTAAATTATTTTAGCATTACTTAGAGAGTTCTTCTCTGCCTTCCCAAAGGACAATATTATTGCTTATTATTTAATTCAAAGTAAAATTGTGCCACAATGGAAGTGTATTATGTAGAAGAATATAGTGAATGGTAGATTACCATTGCCAGAATTCTAGAAGCCTATATTCTATTTGTAATTTGTGTTCATAAATAGTACTTCTGATTCTGGTTCTATGTAGTTCCAAGGAAGTAAATAAAGAAGAGGTAATTAATGTTACTTTACTTCTTTTTCCTTAGTTGGTTCCTGCTTTCTTTTTTCTTCCCACCACAAATACAGTTTTGAGTTAGAAGTGAAAGTACAGAATGATGCACACCAGCGCTCTGGAGTAGCTTTCAGATGTAGACTTCTGGTGCCTATGAGGAACTTTGTCACACAATTTGAATCATCACATTTGAAGGTATTTGGCAGTTATTCAGTACTCCATTTGCCTCCAATATAAGCCACTATTATTAAATCATCCCACTAAGATGGGACTCTATGCTTTCTTTTAGGCTCTGAGAGAAAATGATTCAATGATCACTTTTATGTATTATGTCGGTGTTTAATAACTTGAACTGTCACAAAAGATGTTTTCATCATTAGTCTAAATTTTTTTGTTGTTGTCATTGAAGCCCAAGAATCAGATGAACAGCCTTGCAGCATTAATCTATGAGTGCAACATCAAAGGACACAATAATTACAATCCAGGCTGTTTTGCCTTAGTCAAGCCATCCTAATTTTAAAGTCCAGAACTAGGACTCTTATTAATAATAATTAAATTGTAGTACTCTATTTAATACGCTATTTAATATTTGTAAAGATAAAATCTACTGGATGTGCCTCTGTATAACTGTTAACTTCTCTAAAGCCGTATTAAGGATATTCATTAATAATGCAGACTGTGGTTAAAATAGAGTGTCTAATCTAGACCTGCTTTCTCAGATCAATTCCTGAGCTCTCTGGTTTGGGTTTCATTTCTTGTTTGCCTCACTTTCAGCTTGGTTTTGCTCTTTCTATGCTTAGATATAGATATTACCCCCAACTTCTGTCATTATTGTGATCACACTGTTAGTGAAACTGCTGCCAGTCCTAGAGAACCTGTAGCCAATGCTGTCATGCCTCAGCTATTTTTATTGCTGCTGTTACACTTATGCTACCCCCTTGGTAGGTGCCAAGAGCATGAACATGGCTAATCCTGGGAAAAGAACCAGAACTAGAAATAAAGAAACCCTCTAGATGCTTTACTTATATGTATTATCCCAAGTAGGTTTCATTATGTCTTAATGAGAAACTAATACTTGTCAGATTTTATCCAAGAATAGATAAGGTAGTAGTTCTGTTTGTCTGTTTTTAGAATTCATCCCAGAACAGTACACATTGATTGGAGCAGTTGAGACTTCATGTAAGCAAGAGAAACCTAACTCAGAATAGCTTGGGCAAAAATGAAGATTGTATTTGCTTACATAATCAAATGACGTAAAGTAAGAGGCCCAACCAGCATCAGGAATATCAGTGATGAGACACTGAAGTGATACCAGAATTCTCTTGTGGTATCCTCTTTCCTCTCTTGACTGAAGGGACCTCTTCTCTCAAAGCAACTTTCCTACACAGAACAGCTCTGGTAGGACAACTCATAGCTTTGCCATTAAGTGGGTATTAGATTTCTTTCCTTAGCTCCATTGTGGAAAGTTCTGACTTTAGTGACTTGATTTTTGATCATGTTAATCAGGAGTGTGTCTTGATCTGGCATATATCTTACAAGGAACATCATGGCTGCTCTGTTTGATGTAGGGAAAAAAGGTTGGAAAGAGAGGGAAGTCAATTAGGAGGTCATTACAGCAATAAACAATGGCTTGGGGTAGGATTATCAGGATAGAGGAGATGAGAATGGTTCAACTGGGATATATATTTGGGAGGCTAACAGTTACATTTATAGTAAAATGTGCAGAATTAGGGAAGAACCAAGGGTGACACCTGTATTTTATTTGTTGTTTTTTGTTTATCTGTTGTTTTTTGTTTGTTTGTTTGTGGCCTGAGATAGATTTTATATAATTAAATGAGAAATAAATGCTTTTGGGGAGCAGGGATGTGGAACAATTGAAGATCAGTATGCTTAATAAACATTAAGTTGAGATTTATGTGGCCAATTTGTTATCCAATTCTGGAGCTCAAGTCAGAAGTAAGAATGGAGACAAAACTATTGGAAAAGAGTTGTGTGATTATTGTCACATGGAGATAATGTGATTCTTCACCCAGAAAATCTAATATCAACAAAAAAATCTTATAATTATAATAAAGAACTTTAAGAAAATGATAAAATGGAAAATCATAATATTCTCCTACCGGTATATACTAATATTAATTAATAATTAACTATAGAAGATTTAAATCTATTCTAAATTACAAGAAAATAAGTCTAGGAATAGTCCATAGTCATACAATATGAATACATATCTTCCATAAAATATTTGTAAATTTTTTCCATAGATCCCCCAAACTGGAGAAATACCATGTCTTTGTATATAAAACCAGCATATTATAAACATTCTATGTAATTTCATTGATACCTGATTTTGCCTTTTCGCAGAACCAGAATGAGGCAGAATAACTGGTAGGAATAGCCAGTATCCAGTACAAGACCACACCCTTCTCTGCCCACCAATGATTGGACTGGTGATGAGCCTACATAAATCCAGTACTGTGGTTGGTGTACCAAGTGAATATTTCAGTGTGTGATTGGAATAAGTAACATAGAAATTATTTCAGTTATGTTTAGGGATAAGAGACTTGGTTTTAACATGGAAATTGAGTTGGTGTAAGGAGGGTGGAATCACTGAACAACTGAGTTTGTAGGGAGCAAGAATCACCAGTTAGCTAATAAAGTAACTGTACAGGCAAATTCAGGATGATGAAACTGACTGGAAGTGAGGAACAGAAATAAGATAACACTCCAAGCTATGAGAGATTTCAAAGTTGCCTAGATGCCCAAGTTTCCCATTCAGATCTTGTATGGACTGCCACATTTTTATTTCTTCTCCTTGGATATCAGTATTTCCTGTCTTAGATGTAGACTTTGACTATTTTCTTAGGCCAAGTCATAATTTCTGATTTGGTTAAAAATTGTTACAGAGATGGAAAATATGTATAGAAATATGCACAGCTAAATTATTGAATAGGAAAAATAGCTTAAATCCTCAGTAAAAGGGAATGTTTAAATTCTGTTCAGATAGAGGAATAGTATACAACCAGTAAAAATGAATGTTCCATGACAATTCAGTTACATATACAGGTGTTCAGGTTATAAGACTAAGCTAAAAACAAAAGTAGAACACAAAACAAATGAGATGCGATACACATTTACATATGTATTCCCATATGCCATCATGCTCACCAGCCTGGATCTCTAAAATGTGACATGTTATTTCTAGACAACAGCCAACCTGCCAGAAAGCAGGGCCCTTAAGGTCCCCTCAGTTATCTCTGAGACTTTCTCACAAGTAGGTCTATCCAAGCTTTGTAACGGGTTCTCCTCTCACTTTGTTCTGGCCTTCATGTCTTCACTTGTTGCTGATGGACCTTGTGAAAGCTACACTTCTCAAACACTGGCTGCCATCTGATGATGCTTGTGGCCAGCACTGCCATTCCAGTCTTCCCATGGGGACTCTTCTCTCCCTAATACCCCACAGCACAATTATTCTATACTTTACTAAAGGCACAAGATTAATAGAAATAGAACACAGATTTAACCTAGTCTGTGGTGGCTCATAGCTCTTATAACCAAAATGTAAGTGCATATTGAGTCTTATCAGAAGTTCTTCATGTTCCAGAAACAGGAATTTCCAGACAGATTCATATCTAGAGTCTGAGTCCTCATGCACTGCAGCCATAGAGAAGGGAGGAGGAAGACTTTTCTGCCTCCACTCCAATCCCTCTTGAATGTCCTGATCTAGAATGGTTGATGTTGAAAACATTCATTTCCTGCAGAGGAAATATTTCCCCTTAGGAGAATACATGGGTCTCATGACCTCTATGGATAATCACAATGTCCATAATACATTTCCCCAAATCTCTATTATTCAACTTTTTAAATAACATTTATATTGGATAACAGCCTCTTTGGGCATGAATGATGGGTCAATCAGGGAGACATATTTTTCCTGTCATTTGAATCTCCCCATTTGTGTGTGACTAAATGCTTATATGAGGCCACTGACACCATGCACTACTAAAGATAAAGTTTGTCATAGAGTAATCCAAATGAGTATTTAGAAGACGAAATATTTTTTAACTCTGCAAAGGTAGTGTACTGCCAAAAGAACTAATTTATAACACTGCAGAGAACCCACAGTGCCTCAGAAAGTTATAGTTGTCAGTGGTCATTTGTGAACAATGATTATCTCTGAGTAGTGAGATTGTACTTTGTCAGTTGTCTGTATTTTTCAAATTCCCTGCACTGAACATGTCTTGTTAAAAATGAAATAATTTTAAGAAATCTGTTTTCAAGTTTGCTTTCCTAGCTAAGTTATTAATGGCTTAAACACCATTGACTTCGTAGAGTTTTAATTGAAAATTTCTCATTCTGAGGAAAACCAGACGCTTCTATTAGTAGAGGGATGATTATGTTTGTAAGAATTTCAGTCAGAATTTATAGCAGTTAAGAAAAGATAAAAACCCCTAAAAATAACAAGATAAAATCTAATTTCCTCCCAAATTAAATTAGAACATTATTAACTGTTTTTTGGAACTTGAGAACAAATTTATTTTTCTGTGTGTGTGTGTGTGTTTTCTGTTTTGGTGGTGGGGAAGAGCTCCATCCACATGCGGTTAATTCCTGAACTATCAAATGAACTGCTTTTAAAGTACAATTCATGGCCCTAACCAGTTTGGCTCAGTGGATAGAGCATCAGCCTGCAGACTGAAAGGTCCCAGGTTCGATTCTGGTCAAGGGCATTTACCTTGGTTGTGGGCAAATCCCCAGTGGGAGGTGTGCAGGAGGCAGCTGATCGACGTATCTTTCTTGTCAATGTTTCTGACTCTCTATCCCTCTCCTGTCCTCTCTGTAAAAAAATCAATAAAATATATTTGTTAAAAAGTACAATTCATGGTACTTCCCAATGTGACTCAGATAGTTGAGTGTTGTCTCATGTACCAAGAGGTTGCTGGATAGATGGTTAGATTCCTGGTCAGGGCACATGCCGTGGTAGCAGGCTCAATCCCCAATAGGGGGCATGCAAGAAGTAACCAATCCACGTTTCTCTCTCATCAGTGTTTCTCTATCTCCCTCTCCCTTCCTTCTCCCTTCTTCTCTCTCTCTGAAATCAGTAAAAATATTTTTTTAAAAACCAACAACCCATGGTCAATTTTATGGCATGGGCTCTGAGGTCATCAAAAATTTTTGGCATTAGTGGTATTATTATATCATGTTATTATTTATGCTAATTATTAATATGTTGAGTTTAAGTAGCCATTCATCTCTAACTTTTGAGCCAATTGACCATATATGCAAATAGATTCAAGTTAAGTTTATTTCAGACTCAATTCCCTTAATTGTGGTAGAAATAGGCAAGAAACTTTAATTCTTTTTTAAGTAAAAAATAATTAAATAAATTGAGCTTTTGAATGGAATCTTCTGCTTTGAAATGCCAGGTCAGTTAACTAATGTAATTAAAGCATATCTGTAAGTAATACAATAAATATTCACTAGAGGACTTAAAATATTTGTTGATCTAATTACCATTCTTTCAAATTATTCTGGAGTAGATAATTTCATGAGATTTACCAGAAATTACTGTACATTTTTAAAGCATCTTTTAGCAACTTAGATCCAATTGAGAAGCAGTTACCATTCACCTTTCTTACCAAAATAATACTCTTTGGAGACCCTTTATTTTTGTTTTCATCATCATGTAGTTTTACCAAAGCAATGTTCTTTGGTTCATGTTGTGAAATATATATAAGCCATGTAGTTTGAATACTAACCTTCAATTCAAATGTGTTTCCTCTGTCTATAATGAAATGTGTTTCCTCTGTCTACAATTTCATCAGTGCCCTAAAAGCAATGGTAATGTCATACCTGAAACAGCTTGATCTTCTGATTCATCTGAGGTGTTTTAAAGCAACTCATATGGCACTGTTTCCCTTGGAGTCTTACTACCTTCCTTCCTACTTTTAAAACATTTCTTACATTCATGTTCTTTCTTTTTCAGTATGGAACTTATCCATCCTATTACTGACCTTTATAAATGGTTCTCTTTGTTATAAGAAGAAAATAATAGTACTCTCTTAATTTATAATTATCAGGAAGCTATGAGATCAAGGAAGGAACAGTTAAATTTATGTCTTCTATTTCTAAATACTCTATGATCATTGGTGTCACTCCTTATCGAACAGAAAGAAAGCCTACCTCAAGTGGAAGTACAGGACAGCAAATACAGCTTCTGAACTCAGGGAAAGACCATCTTTTAAACTAAGAACAGAGTTTTCCTTTTAATCTTGAACTGGTAGGTTAACCTCATATGTGGTGTTTTCTTTCAAGAAATTAGCAAATGGATCAAATTAAAATTGTTTCTATTGAGGTTCACATAAAGTTTGTAATACAATATTGAATTTGCCTATATTACTTAGAAGAGGACAAGTCCATTCCTTCCAGCATAAATATATTTGGCCAAAAACTATAATCCCTGTCTTCATTTTACAATTATATATGCATAGGTAGATAGCAAGAGAAGTGAATTCATTGTCTCCTATTCCCCCCCCCCCAATACATTCTTATGCATTAGGTAGCTATATATTCTCCTGGATAATTTCTGTTAATTAAAGTTGATAACTCTAGAAAATGAAGCCCAGTATATTCATCTCTTGAGTCATTATCGCCTCCTCTAAATTTTGGATAATGAGGTCCTCCGCCTCTTTGAAATGCCTCATGACTCTTAGCTACTCAGAGAGCTGTCCATCTAAAACAGATCACATGGGGTAATGAGAATCCTTTTCCACCTCTTGGTTAAAGAGGGCATCCTCTTTTTTCTTAGAAATATTATGTGCAAAAGAAATTATACATTAATATTTTATGACATCATTTCTCCTACAAGGTTACTGTTTTTCATGGTTTTAGTCTGATATATCTTGTTAAACAATGAAGCTGGTAACACTACCATTGACTCTAATGATTAGCTTCTGAAAAGCATTAATAATAATTCATCAGATTTATTTTTTTAAATTATGGTTCCCTAGGCCATTCACAAATATACATTGAAATAGATTATTAGTGTAAAGATTAATTGTGGTAATTTCATTGTCTAGGGATTAGATAAAGATACCTTCAAAATTTTCTTTGGATGAAATAAGCAAAAAAGATACAGAGATAAACAATTCTCTGATTCAATATTTATGTGTCTGTGTTAGAATCTTTACATAAGTTGGAACTTTTATAGGTATTTTCAGAGTGGAAATATGCTAGTGCTTTATGCACACTTATAAACACCTGTTTTCTTTAGTTAATCTCCTAAAGAACCATTATGTTTATTGGCTTAATGAAGCAGGTTGGAAAAAGTTTTAAGCAGCACCTCTTCTGTGCTCTGGGTGCTTTATTAAGTTGCAAGTATGTTTCAATTTTAAACAATTTCCAAGGATGAATGTATTTCCAATATGGCAAAACTGGGTCTGAGGGAATAACTACATGAGTATCTTATACACATACCACCTTCAATAGAACATGTTAACTGTTCCAAAGAGAGTATCCTTCAAGCAACAGTTGAGCAGAGTTCTAATTTCTTCTTCTGGAAATTTATTGGGATATCATGGTCAACATAACTGTATGGAAAGTGGTTTGGGAGTCTTATTATTAACATTTGTCAAATAGGAAATCTCTAAAAATAGATTTGTCCCTTATCATGCATATATGATGATATATACAATATCCATATATACAATATACACTTTTCTCCATATATACAATATACACATTTTTGCAGACAAATCATTAATTGTGGACATGAAGAATTCTGGTTTTCTTAGCTAGGATCAATTTCTAAAACAAAATTTAAAAATCTATTCTTAATTTAGAGGAGGGAAATAAAAAGTAAATAATTTTCAATTCTGGTTAGTGTTTAGGTAGATTAGGAGAGATGAATCTGAGAAAAGTCCCTCTAATAAGCATGGATAGTAGTAGAATCTTTTTGTCTGTTGTTTGGTGTTTAAATTTAAAAACACTGCTTCCTAGGCTCTCATTTGTACCTTCAAAGATAAATTTTAAAATACACTTTATTTCATTATTTTATCAATTTGCTTTCTTAGTATAAAGTATCCCCCAAAACATATACACACTTTAACATCTAATGGCTCAGTTTTGAAAAGGAAATGTGTTTTGACAAACACTGTCTTTATAATTATTCAAAGTGTGTGTATACTTTTTTTGGGACACCCTACATAAAACTACTATACTCTGGTATCATTTAAAAAGCTCAGATCAGAAGCTCAGGTCAGAAAATATATTCACTAGTCCCTGAAAAAGTGAATAAAGTTTCTAAAATGACCTTTTGAATTTATGGCAACACTTGAAGATCTGGCTAGGAAAAAATTAGAAGTGTATTATTAAAAGATAATTTTGTATAAAAAGGTAAAATCAGAGCTCTCATACAGATATAATATTATCATATCAGAGATTTTATTTGACTCATTAATTAAAGAGGAAACTAGTAAGATGTTCCAACTAGCTCTAATAAAAGAGTAATATGCAAATTAACCACCATTCCAAGACACCTAAGCCACACCCACCAGCCAAGCCATACCCACCAGCCAATCAGAGCGGCCATATGCAAATTAACCCAGCCAAGATGGAGTCTGGAAGCCATGGAGCTAGAGCAAACAGGAGACTTCCTTTGCAACTGCCTGCCTAGGCTGGCTGGGCCTCTGCTCACGGCAACAGTTTCAATTATAGAAGCCATGGAGCTGAAGCAAACAGAAGGCTTCATTGCCTGCCTAGGCCTCAGCTCACAGCAACAATGTTTCAATTATAGAAGATAAATAAACCCCAGAACCTGCTTCCAGTCAGCCTCACTGGGACGTTGGGACAATGGGAGCTGTGGGCAGCTTGAAAACAGCCCTCAGCTCCTCACCCAGGCTGGCCAGGCACACCAGCAGGGACCCAAACCCTGAATGTGCTGTGGCCAGCCTGAAAACGGCCCTCAACCCCTCACCCAGGCTGGCCACACCCCAATGGGGTGAGGGTACCCACTGGGGGGCTTGGCCAGCCTGAAAACAGCCATCAGCCCCTCACCCAAGCTGGCCAGGCATGCCAGCAGGTGGACATCCCTGAGGGGTCCCAGGTTGTGAGAGGGCACAGACCAGACTAAGGGACCCCCCCCGAGTGCACAGATTTTTGTGCACCAGGCCCCTAGTATACTGATAAAAGTGTAATATGCTAATTAGATTGGACAGCCAAACGATCTTCTGGATGTCTTTTTGGACAAAGCTGTGTTGGCCGAGGCTGAGGCAGAGGTGGTTAGGGGCAATCGTTCAGGCAGTGGAGCAGTTAGGGATGATCAGGCTGGCAGGGGAACAGTTAGGGACATCAGGTCAGTAGGCAGAGGGGATTAGGGGCAATCAGGCAGGTAGGAAAAGGTGGTTAGGGAAGATCAAAAGGCAGGTAGAGGGGGGTTAGGTGTAATGAGGCAGATAGATAGGCAAGGGTTAGGAGCCAGCAGCCCTGGATTGTGAGAGGGATGTCCAACTACAGGTTTGGATTGGGCCTAAACCGGCAGTCTGACATCCCCTGAGCAGATCTGGATTGGAGAGGGTGCACGCTGGGCTAAGGGAACACCCCTCCCATGCATGAATTTCATGCACTGGGCCTCTAATATATCCTATATAATAAAGAGGTAATATGAAAATTAATTCTCATGCCCTCACAAGATGGCTGCCTATGACTAGGCTGGCAGGGGTGTTAGTGAAGGACACCCAAATGACTGAACAGCAGGCTGCATGGGGCAACCAGGTCAGTGGGAGGGGGGCTGTGAGAGGCAACCAGGCTGGCAACAAGGAGGGCAGTTGGGGCAACCAGGCCAACAGGGGGGCAGTTGGGGGCTACCAGGCTGGCAGAGAGGCAGTTATGAGTGACCAGATCAGCAGGGAGGGCATTTAGGAGTGACCAGGCCAGCAGGGAGGGGGCAGTTGGGGGCAACCTGGCTGGCATGAAGAACAGTTAGAGGCAATCAGGCCAACATGCAGAGGCAGTGAGGGACAATCAGGCCAGTGGGGGGGTGGGGGGGGCAGTTAGGGGAACCAGGCAGGCAGGCAGGTGAGTGATTAGGAGTCAGCGGTCCAGGATTGTGAGAGGGATGTCCAACTGCCGGTTTAGGCCCAATTCTCTATTTTTTGTTAGTGCAGTCAGACATCCCTCAAGGGGTCCTGGATTGGAGAGGGTGCAGGCTGAGGGGACATTCCCCCTGTGCATGAATTTCATGCACCAGGCTGTATATGTATATGTATATGTATATGTATATGTATATGTATATGTATATGTATATGTATAAAGCTGAAATGAATAGAGGACGATGCAAAACTTCTTGGTCCATAAGGCAATAATGACTTATATTTCACCAGACTCATTTTACTTGCATTTCTATGGGTACCATTATTTTCAATCTTCTATAATTTACAGGGTTATAAAACAGCTCGAAGATAATAAAAGGCAGAGGTAACCATGAAGATACACTAGAAAAGACATCCAATGGTCTTTTTTTTAAAATCCTCATTTGAGTAGATGCTTAGAGAGAAGGAGGGAGTATATGTATATGTATATACAGAGAGAGAAAGACACAGTGATCGGTTGTCTTCGATACATGCCACATCTGGGGATTGAACTCATAACCCAAGTATGTGCCCTGACCAGGAATCAAATCCGTAACCTTTCAGTGCACACAATAGATAATGCTCAACCATCTGAGCTACTCTGCCCATCCATCCAGTAGCCTTTTTGCCCTTTTCAAGCCTTTTCCAATTTTTTGTAATAGTAATAAAGCTGCTCACATGTCTTCTTCACACAAGCTTGCTCATTAGATAAAAGCCATGAGTTTTACTCTATTAATTTTTATGAAAAAATATCTGGGAAAAATAATTCAATTAAAATCAAACCAATAATTTTATGGTAACTATTAAGAAGTACAATTCCAAAATAAATAGCTTATGTTTCCTGTCACCTGAGACCATCCAAACAAATTTTAAAGTGCTGAGTGAGTGTTGCAGAAGTTTTGACTTGGGAGGGATAGAGAGGATGATATTTAATATTAAACATTTGATATAACTACACAAGAAGGAGTATCTTTTGTTATCGTCTGTACCTGATTTTCCTCATGTCTCACTGTTGCAATTGAGGACTCTCCTCATCATGAAGGCAAGCTAGTAGTGTATGTAGTACTGTGCCACAAATATAAGGTGTTCCCAAAAATGTATGCACACACTTTGAATAATTATAAAGGTCGTGTTTATTAAAATACACGTCATTTTCAAAATTGAGTTATCAGCTGTTAAAGTGCATATATATTTTTTGGTACACCCTGTATATATATAAACTTTTAACTCAAAATTGAAGTACCCTATGTGAAGAATTTCTAAACCCAAGATATTATCCTCTGAACATGCAGGAAAAAAATCATGAATGAGCAATTTTTTAAGTCAGAAATGGAAGATGAAAAGCCCAGTTTGAAGAATACTGTGCCTAAACATGGGGTCCTATTTGAAAAGCAGTTGCTGAGGTTGCCAATAAACATGGTGAATATCAAAGTGTAAAATTTATAAATTTTGAGACTATAAGGTTTGTATCTACTTACAAAGGTAGACACCTTGAATACATTCTGAAACATTTGAGTAGAATTTAAGAGCTATTTGAAATAGGTTTTAAGATGCTATTGTAGCCATTGAGTTCTTTAGAAAATATGCATATTTTTCCTACTTTGCAGAGTTTTGCCTTGGACTTTAATATCAAAATTTATTATAGCTAACCTTACCTATAGCCATTTTTTTTTGTAATATGGTCTGAAAATTTCCTATGTTCATTTTACTGATGCAAAACTTCTCAGTCCATAAAGCAATAATGACTTGTATTTCACAGGACTCATTTTATTAGCATTTCCATATGACTCAGATGGTGAGGTATAATAGATGAATCCTGTCCTACTCAGATGGTGACTCAGATGGTGAGATATAATAGATGAATCCTGTCCTACTGATTTGTAGGGGAGATGTTTTCCCAGACCACTGAGAAATGTTCCTAGTAATAATAATTATAACCAAAACCTCTGCTTTATTACTATGTTCTTCTGAGGGGTAGTCTTTCATTTTAAAAGATAAAGAACCTCTAATATGTCCTATTCACCAGAATCCAAGAAATCTAATGCATGCTGGTAAAATGTCCTACATAAAATTGCTTGAAATCTCTTTCTTGACTGGCATTCAATGAATTATCAAACCGAATAAAATATAACTAGCCAAGAAACTCATTTTAGCTTCTATTAAATTTGTGACAAACTGAAAGGGTGAATTGTATGTACTGATTAATTTACACTCTTGCTGTTTGTACAATTCTGCAGTTGTAGTCCATCCGTTGTTGACTGAGTGTCATAGAGGTGCTTTGGTCTAGTTGTAGGGATTGGGTTTTTATTTCCCACACTGTCATTTTCTGATTTTTGCAAATTTGTGATCAGAAAGGCAACAACAATTCCTATATAAGCATTTTGCTTTTTGTTAGTATTGTTTTAAATGTTGTGTTTCCCAGTATAAAAGAGTTAGGGTATAAGATTGAAGAGGAGAAATTTTACAGTCAGAGCTTTCCTGGAAATTTCAGTATGTTTTAGCACTGTAGGTAGGACCATAGAATTTATAGACTGGGTTAAAAATTGTCACCTGATAAAAATAAAGTTAGTAAGAATACATTCAAAATGTATGAGATTTGCATCTGCAGATGTATTGCCACCTAAAGAGTGAAGTTGCATTTATGTTGCTGATGGACTTATCTTCTCAATAGCATCTGAAATATCACCAAGCCTAGCCAGTCTTCTTCAGTGGCTAGAACTTAGGACTGTGGACTGAATGGTCCCAGCTTTGATTCTGGTCAAGGGCACATGCCCAGGTTGCAGACTCGATCTCCAGTAGGGGTTGTACAGGAGTCAGCCAATCTATGATTCTCTTCACTGGTATTTCTATCTTTATCTCTCCCTTCCTCTCTGAAATCAAAATAATATGTTAAAAAATATCACCAATATAGATAAAATTCTTCTTTCATCTTGAGGTAATGTTAAAGTAAATATTTTGGTTAGATGGTAAAAAGGAATATATAAAATAAAAAAGATTATAGAGAAGTAATTACCTTCAAGATGGGTTTAAGTATTTTGAAACTAAAAAAAAGTATACTCTTTTGGATTGGATTTTTATTTCCAGTGGATTTGATACTTGGTTTTTGAGTTAGGATGTTGCCTGTAGATGAAACTCCCCTGTCATTTGGGGGAGTGAATATTTTGGGGCACAGCTGAAAGAAGCATTTTCAGAAGTACCTATGGGAGGGTAGAATGTAGAAGAAGGCTTTATTTGCATAAGATTACATTTCTTGTGTTCCAAAGTTCTCTGTCCCTTAAGCCAGTCCTGAAAAGGTGCCACTGAGAGTTCAGCAAAGTAAGAAACAGGGCCAGTGTCCAGAGTTTTTGTTCTATGTTGCAGCTCACTGTGGTTCAGCATTCAGGCCAGATTACAATCCATTAGTCCATGTGCGGAGTCCAACATGGCCATGCACCATGCAGGCGCAGGGGAGTACAGTTTTTCTGTAGCAGGAGTCCCAAGAGGGCTGGGGTGTGTGTGTGAGAGAGAGAGAGAGAGAGAGAGAGAGAGAGAGAGAGAGAGAGAGAGACCTTTGTTTAAAAGTTTAAATATTCATGCACTTTCAGTGGCCACTCCCATCCTAACCAATTACCTGTTTGCAGGTATGATTGACAATCAGGTATTTTCCATGTCACTCAGATCTTACTGGACATGAAGGTAAACTGTCTTTGTCTAGTCCCTTCCCCCATCAATCATCAGGAAACAGAATTGAAGTTTAAATGCAGCTTTTTGGCAAAGCTGTATAAATGGCATGGCTATATTATCTGGTTTTCCCCTTTTACTCCTTTCCTGTTCAATAATAACCAGATTATTACAATGGCATCAAGGAGGCAGTGTTGGGTGCTGTCTTGCCACTTGTGAACGGTCTATTCCTAGGAATATATTCCTATGTGAATGAAAAGAGACTACTAGAATATGCATATCATATTAATGATACATATTTCATGATGGAATGCAAAAAATTCTTTCTATTCATTCTCCTCATTATCTTTAATAAATATGAATTATAAACAATCATAATAAAGTTTTAGGAAAATTATGCACAAATAACCTTTAAAATAATATGTTTGTGTAAAAGTAGACATACTTGTAAACACAAGAAATGAGAAAACAAAAAAAGGTTATTCCAGTATACTTCTGATTAGTTATCCTGCTATACTACATTGTTCCCAAGAATTAAGCCTTCAAGAAGCCTCTTTACAAATAAAACCATAGTGAGGGAGAAACACATAAAGACCAAGAACATGTAGCTCTGCAAACAATGCAGAAACCTTATCACTGTGTGTAGGCTTAAAAATCAATTGCTTGAATTCGCATTGCTTCTTATCCTGAAAATGAAATCAGATAGTAATGAGTTAGAGGTAATACATGAGAGTGTATTGTGTGTGTAAAATCATGTTTTAGAATATTTGTAATAAAACATGTTTATAATATAAAATATTTCACAAACGAACAGACAACTGTGCACACAAAGGCATCCTTAGTTTGTGGGGGAACAGGCTGGGTTTCTTCACAGCACTGTCTATATTACAGCAGGAAGTGGGGGAGGGCTGGTAATTGAAAGAACAGGGAGTCCCGATGGAAGTCTGTTCACTTCATTGGCCTGCGTGACCTCTTTGGACCTTGCTTTTCTAATCCGAAAATCTGAGAAACTAATAATAAATACCTGTAAAAGTTGTTAAATAAAAAGCACATTCAACATGACAAGGAAAATGCCTGCCAACTGGCAATGATTCTATGAATATTAGCTCTGTACTTGAATTTGGAATCTCCCTTGGTGATTCAAATTTAATTATTGAAAAGGCTAATAGCTTCTAAAGTAGCCATTTTAGAGAATGAATTCACAGCAGGGAAAAGAACTCAAGCAGTTATTCTTTCACAGAATCCCGTGAACAGGTCTTTGGGCTAATTTATTCAATTTAGTACCCAACAGTCGTGGAGCAGAGAATTTTCAAATTTCTATCATTTGTTTGGATTCAAATTTGACTTTGATAAGTTCATGGGTACAGAGATTCTTTCAGCTGGGAAACAAGTTGAATTTTCATCCTAGAAAATTAATATTTACTAGGTTAACTTGATTCACAGCCATTCTAAGAAAGAGATTCAGAAGAAGATTAACAAGTCTGTGGCAATTAAAGACCAAACTAATGAATAAGGAAATTAGGTGAGCATTTTATCATCATGACATCTATTTTACTTCCATAATTTTACCTCAGGAAAAACGGAACACCACAGCTCTCTTTTCCAAAGAATACTTGCAAGGAAAGGGAAATGCTGAAACAGTTTGTGAAGTTACATAAACAGTTCAGAAGAGTCTGAATGGTGATGGTTATCTGTGTCTTTATCCACAAAGTTCAGTGATAGGGCAGCATCCGGTTTTAGCCCTGTCTCTGGTGGTGTATCTGCTCAACCAAGACATGGAAGTGAGGGCTTCTGGTGTCACAGTGATCCAACAGTTTAATTCAGCTTATTAGAGCAGAAACTTATTGACTTTAAAACAAAACAAAACATTTTAATGGATTTCAGAGAGCAAGAGAGAGGGCTAGAGGGATAAAAAAAACATCAATAATGAGAGTGAATCATTGATCGGCTGCCTCCTGCATGCCCCACATTGGGGATCGAGCCCACAACCCCGGGCATGTGCCCTGGCCCGAAATCGAACCATGACCTGCTGGCGCATTGGTCGATGCTCAACCACTGTACCACACTGCCTGGGCATGCCTTTGAATTTTATTTTTTGAGTTCATTTGGCTTTAAAATCATTGTTGCCTATATTTTCTTTCACCTGTTTCAAGTCAAAATAATTCTGAAATAATCATTTCACCAAGCACAGCAAATATGTTCTCTAAGGTTTTCAGGCGACTGCGTGAAACGAAGTAATTCTGTGATAAAAAGCTTTAAAGATCTGAATTTGGTCTGGGAAAAGAGCACTGTGTAATATTTTTCAGACTCATAAAGCACATAGAAATGGATAGCATTGGGCATATGGAGTTGTTCATTTTGCAGCACACTTGCTGTCAGATGTTCTTAAATAACAGGATGAACACATGCTTAATTAGCTCAATTGTCTGTGGATAACTGTGGTGATGCTCAACTTTTCTTTCAGTTTCAAGTTTATGATGTCTGGGAAATTCTGTATGAAATTTTCTAGAGTATATGATGCTTACACATTGTGCTTTAATAAAATTACCCAGCTCTACTGAAATCCTGTGATACTCTATCAAAATGTTTCTACTCAGCAAAAATATTTTCACATAGCACCACAGCCATACCTTAAACTACCATTTTATGGCCTATATTTTGAAGACATAATATTCTACAATTCTTATTCTATTATCAACACATTTTCTCATTATCTTTTATTTAACACACACACACACACACACACACAATGACCTGTAGCCTTTAATGTTAGGTCTAATAATATTAATATCTCTTTTGGTCATGTAATCATTGAATGGCTATTTTAGGTATCATGAAGTCAAATGCTTATGTCTACAGTAGGAAGAGATGATAATGTGGTGAACTGGAAAGCGTGGCTTCTTGTTATTATGTCAGGCCTGCCTGAGTAATCCAGGATAATATATTTCCACATCAGTTTATTAGCGATCTTAATGCCACCTACAATCTTAATTCCTGCTTGCTATATACTATGTTAATATTAACAGGTCCTAGAGATTAGGGAATTAATTTTTTTTGGGGGGCGCAATTATTCTGTTTATTACAGAATATATTTCCATTTTTAAAATAGCTGGTAACCTGTATTTTAGATGAACTATCTAGATACTTAAATGTTTAAAAGTAAATATATTTTTACCTTTATGAATTATTTTCATAAGTCCATTTGGCCTACAGGCTGCCTATTTACAACCAGTGGTCTCTTGCTTGCCTGTTGGTATGCAGAGCATCATGTATCTTTTACTCAGGGTTTTAAAATGATGAAGCAAACGTTTAAAAATCCATGCAAAGCATTCTGTGAACAACATGGTAAAAGGAACACTAAGTAGGGGCATAAGGAATTGCCTTTGTAGGGGGAAGCAAGGTAGATCTTGAAAAACATATGGATCTGCATTGGCAAAAGGGGATTTGGAAGGTAGTCTGATTAGGTAGAATGATGCTATCAGAAGCGGGGATAGGAAGAACGGAGTGTGCACTGAGACACCAAGAAGCTGGTCTTGCTGGAGTAGTAGGGAGCACGCTTCAGGGCTTTCTTTAGAGTGTTGCTTTAATTTGAGGTGCAGTAGTTGTTGTTTGGGTTCTTGGGCCAGAGAAACAGGTGGATAGAGTACTGGTTAATCAAGTCATTTGTGCACGTGACTCAAGCTAGGCCAATCAGAATCTCTTTTCTAGAAATTTGCCATTGAGCTTGAGAAATGTGTCAGTTATTTCTGTGGGTGACATGAAATGAGAACAGGCAAACTCAGGTTCTGAATGTTCTATTTAATTACATGCATGTACATTGCTGCAGTGGGAGTCAGTCAAGAGGAGGGAAAGAGAGAAGCTAAGAGAGATCTGGCAAGGACGAGTACATCAGAGGCAGACACTGAGGCCACTCCTCCTGGCTTTCCTGGTCCTGGTTGGACTCTGTGAAGTTTTCTCTCTTCCCCTAGGTTTTTGTTATTATCCCATTATTTTTCCCAGACATTCCTTTTTTTTTTTTTTTCTTAAACCAGGTTGGAGTGATTATGTTGATTTTTTTAAAAATTATTTTGCTTATAATCATAAGAGCCGTGAATAAGACTTTAGGGAAAGTTAAGTCTAGAACCCTTACTTCTTTCTCCAGTAACAGGGAAGTAGAGAATATTGGAACAATGAAAGATGTGGGAAACTAGAAAAACAATAGAGGTGCTTTGTAAACCTCATATGCTTTACCCTCTGATTAGTTCTAACTTCAGCAAGCATGTCAAACTCAAAGGCTAACACGGGCCAAGTAAATAAGGCATGCATCCTGCAGGCCGAGAGTTTGATATGATTGGTTTAGAGGATACTTCTAAGAATCCTTCCTTAAATAGCTACTGTAAGTTTCCCATTTAGTGTTTCCTCCTGAAAGAATGGCCCTTATCACAGCATTTATTATACTGTATTTAAGTTGTGGGTGTACTTGTCTATAACAGCCTTTAGAATTTAAGCTCTATGGAGTTAGGGACCATCTGTATTTGTTGAAAGAACAGTTCATATGGTTCCAGTGGCTACTAATACATGGCCATTTTGCACAATGTAAGTAAAGCTTCACACAATTGAAACAGCTCTTCCCAGAATGCTTAAGAGTAGAAATTTAGAATTGATTCATGCAACATCATGAGGACTAATGACTGTGTTTTGTTTTATTTTTTACTACAAATATGAAGTGTTTAAAATCACTCATTTAGAGATTTACTTTAGAAAGTTGTTGATTTCTTTATTAATAACAATTAATTCCAAAAGCAGTTAGAAAATGTCATGTGACAATTTTAGAGGGGAAGAGGAGTCCTAGCTCTTCCAAACCCAAATATGGAGAGAGAGGGAAGAGCAGAAGGTTCCAGATTATTTGTGTTTTGTTTTAGCAGAAATTTTGTTAGGGATTACAATGCGTAGTTACTGGAAATGTGTTAAAATCAAAGGAGGAAATAGAACTGATTCATAAACTGAGTTGGGCACCCAACTAGTCTACACTAGCCTAGCCGTGTCCAGCTCTTGCAAACTTTGCATCAAGAAGCCTTTCCAAGTGGGTTGTCAAGCCCATTGATGCAGTAAGTGATGTCCACCCCTCTGATGATCTTAAAGTAAAGGGATCTTCAGACTAAGTCCAGAAAAGCAAAAGTTATAGTGATGTTACCATGAACATGACCCAGGTCCAGCACAGGTTATTTTGGATTATTAAAGTGTGAAAACAGATGATAAACTTACCCATTATGCCCAAGGCTAGATTATTTTGGATTCATGAGACAGACCTTAGACAAATTAGCCATCCCATTAGAAATGACTAACGTGTTTGAAAACAGGTCTGAAGATGCAAAGTCCTTGACGCTAACAATTAAGACCACATTCATGCGTTCATACCCAGACCCTGTGCTGAAAGGCAGCTGATGAAAAAGAGAGAGGCCCGCCTCTTCTCTCCCACCATGTCATTCATGTCAGTGTGGGCAAGTGTCAGAGTTTCAGTCCTCGGTCTTCCTGCACACACTCAGACTATCTGAATCAATGTTTTCCCCTCATTGAAACCCATTCCATTGCCTTCTGAACATATTGATCTTCAGTCATGCACATACTCATCATACTCTTCATTGTGTTTCTGCCTGCAGGCCCTCGTTCTCATTATTTCTGTATTGGTCACTCTGTCCTCACAGCTGATGCCAATCACGCTTCTTACAAGTGCATTTCAAAGGCAATAAGCCTCTAGTGTTTTGCTCTCAGGAAAATAACACTGAATCTCTCCTTTGTACCTGTAGTATAGATTCTCTTAGCTGACTTAATTTTACTGCTAGTCAAAAATTTTAAGAACTTTTATAAAAGTAAATGCATTTTCAGCCTGTCCCATAGTCCCTCTTCACCCCATAGTACGCAAGTGAAAAGAGGGGTTTCATATAACACAGTGTCAAACACAAAAGAAAGGACCAATATTGATCACAACCCGAAGTCATACCTTTGGCAGTGATCATCTCAGATCTGCTATCTGAGGGGGGCCTAGCTGGCTGCACTTTTTACACAGAGGTCCTTGTGGGAGAGTCAGGTGGTGCTCAGAAGCACTTCTGGTGACTGCTCCTGGCACTGTATTGTGGCAATTCTGCTGCTCTGCCTTTCTCAAGAAAGTTATGAATGCTCATGGGGTTTCTGGCAGAAACTTTCACAAGATTGTGACCAGCCTACTATGGTCAGTGCATATTGACCCCACCTCATCTACTGCACAAATTCTTTATACATTCAGTCAAAGTAGATTCAATTAAAAAAAAAACAAAATAAAAAACAATAATAGTTAAATCTGATTGAAATGTTATAAAATGCCAGCTGCTGTGAAGTCTCCTTCATCTCATTAAATTCTCAATACTGTAAATTAGCTTCTGGCCACATACTGCAGGTGAGAAAGCTGTGGCTTAGAAACATTAATGGTCATATTGCAACAGTTTTGATATGCGCATTGTCTTTGTCCATTCAGATTGCTAAAAAAAAAAAAAAAAATGCCATGGACTGGGTGGCTTATAAACAGCAGATATTTATTTCTCACAGTTTTAGAGGCTGGGAGTCCAAGTTAGGGTGCAAGCAGTCAGGTTCTGGCTAGGCCCCCTTCCAGGTTGCATACTGCTGACCTCGCTGTGTCTCACAAGATGGGGAGGGGCTCCGGAGATTTCCCCGCCCTAGAGAGTAGTGCTCTTTTACAAAGGCACTAATCCCATTCCTGAGAACTCTGCCCTCGTGATCGAATCCCCTCCCAAAGGCCCCACCTCCCAACACCATCACCTCAGGCAGTAGGTGTTCAATATATGAATTTTGGAGGAATACAAGTATTCAGACCATCGCAGTCATTTTTCACATTTTACATCTCTGAAATTGTGCTGTCTTCCTACCGATGTACTTTATGGAGACAACTGTCAGTTTTGTTTTCTTTTTCTGAGTGGTACATAAAATACTAGCATATCTTCCATTCATTGGTAATTTAAATTTCACAAAAGATGGCACCTTCTTCAAAGCCATCCAGTTAATAAGTGGTAACAGGGACTGGGAAGTCCATGCTGTGTTCTTAATTGTTACCCTGCCCAGAGGGTAAGACTGGGAAGGAGCGAGGGGCACGCACTCTGACCGACTAGATGTGGTCTGTTCTTTTTGAAGTTGTAGCATTCTTTCCTCTGCAAGAGTTGAGGCTGATAAAAGAGTTTTAAAGAGCTTTGTTCTTCTGGCCCCAGTTTGTAGGGAGAGCAATTATGCAGATTGGGAACTCCTTTCTGATCTTGACAGTAGACATCAGGATAGAGGACCTTCGAGTCTCTTTGTTTTTAGAATCTTATGTTCTCTGAACTTTTCCTACCCTCTCCACTGTAGCCCTGAGCAGTCCTTGAATATATACGGGTTATCCTCCCAGGATTCATAACCTAATTAATCAAAGACAAGGGCAGCCATCTCTTTGCCCAGGGACTGATAGTTTTCTGTTGCACATTAGGAGACGTGTCTCAGAAGGCATTTATCTTTCTTTACTTGCTGTTCACGTGGAAGAGTGAGAGAGTGAGAAAAGCAATAAACGGTTTCTCCTCTTCTAAGTGTTTCAGCATTCCTTGTGCGGCTTCTCATGTTCCCCTACCTCCTGTTTTAGTCGCACTTCAGCATGCCTGCTGGTCTGTTTTAGAGACAGTTTATTGGCTGTGATACTGAGAAACATGCAACTTATGTTTCTCAACTTCTTTTTCTGCTCTATTTTCCTTTCCAAATTAATCCCACAAATGGCAACCATGTAAAAAAGTGGGAACTTGTCAAGAGAACTGAAAAAAAAATTATCCAATCCCAGACTTCTGCGATATGTTGTTAATGAAATATTTTGATATGCTGACACCTCGATCTCACACTGGCCTGGTAAGTGAAACTGTCTTGCAATGAGTGTCTTCAAGTCACAAAAACTGTTGATACGTTTTCAAAGTTAATCAGAGTTCTATAATACCAAATTTTATCTAGGTTTAAATCATATAAAGAATTGCAAATACTTAGCACCATTTCTTATCAAAGATCAATCTCACTTTAGTTGTTACTTCAATCTTCTTATTGACCTTTGATAAAGGGAAATGCCATTCTTGGAAATCTTCTAACTAGGTCATTTGCCACAAGATGGATATTGTTTTTCTTTAGTCTCACCTGAGGATATGTTCCCATTGCTTTTTCAGAGTAGAAAGGAGGGAAGGGAGGAGGGAGGGAGGGAAGGAAGGAAGGAAGGAGGGATAGAGATATTGATTGGTTGATTCCGGCATCAGGGAGGGAACCCAGGCATGTGCCCTTGACTAGGAATTGAACCTGAGACCTTTTGGTTGACTCTGTAATCACTGAGCCATGCTGGCCAAGGAAAGATGGATATTCTTAAAACCAGAAATTAGACACCAAATTTCAATACTCTAATAATGGCTTTTATAGTCACAGAATTTTATTTTATTTTTTTATGACTTTCAGTTTATTTTAGGCCCTTTCCACCTATTATTTGCTTGGGGATTATTTTTTTATCAATCCTGCAGAAAGGTCAAATTCCCACTTGAATAACATTTAAGAGTTTCCAAACAGGAGAAATTATTTCTTGATTTATCTTCTTACTGCCTGACTGTACTTTCTCATCACTTGTCTACCATCCAATTAATGCACATCAGTTCTGTTTTGTCACCTCTGCTGAGAAATGTGAATGAGTGATTAGTCCAATTTTATGCTATTATCTAACACATTGCAGGTACATAATTGAAACAAAATGTTGCAGTCGACCTTCCTGGGTTCATGCTTCTGTAATTTCTCACAAAGAGTTCATGTAAGCATTATTTCTTCTGAAACAAAGATAACTTGGGCCAGCTACATAAATTATTGAAGAAAGAAGAAAGAAAGACAGAAGAAGAAATAAGAAAGAAAGAAAGAAAGAAAGAAAGAAAGAAAGAAAGAAAGAAAGAAAGAAAGAAAGACCCTCCACCTGAGATGAGGAAGTCAATCTCCTTTTCCCATAGTCAGCTGAGTGGATGAACAGGTGACTCTCAAGGGATTGCATCCTCTGGCACTAGACACCTGGCACATTGAGGGGGTAGCAAGAAATTCCTTGCAGGTGGACAGTGAGTACACCGTGGGGCTGGCAGCCCACCTGAGCACTGGCACATGCCTGACTTGCTTCCCTATGCCCACACCCAGGCTTTTACCAGTTGGAAGGAACCAACCCAGTAGTCTCAAGGTAGAGAGCAGCAACATCCTGTTGAGGGGGGTGGCAGGAGGGAGAAGAAGAGGTGAGAACCTGTCCAAAGGACACTATGAGCTATGGCTCTAAGCTTCTGGTTCATGTTCCATTGGCTCATTGGACTTCACCTACAAAACACAAGCTCAAAGATCAAATGGTTAAGAATTTCAATATGGCAGCCATAGAGCATTAAAACCATTTGCAACTGCAATAGATAATTCCCTTGAAATCTTCCCTGAAAGATAACCACTGCTGTTGTGAACTACTTACTCCATTTACTGTATTTTTCCTTTTTTGCTTAATGTTTCAAATATTTATTCACAAACATTTGTCCCCACTAGATCATGCACTAATGTGCAGCCTGGTGGGAAAAGTGGTATCCTTCTTAGAATTCCTTCTATTATATTTAGAGCTACAGTACTGC
This sequence comes from Murina feae, assembly GCA_004026665.1. Classification (NCBI taxonomy): domain Eukaryota; kingdom Metazoa; phylum Chordata; class Mammalia; order Chiroptera; family Vespertilionidae; genus Murina; species Murina feae. The sequence continues at coordinate 864 of PVJC01022007.1, read as the reverse complement.
ACGTATTAAGTTTATTAATTGGACAAGCAAAAAACAGAAATGCAAGATTTAAGGACTGTTACTTAAGACCTATCTTCTAGTTTATTCAATTCAGGAATGGGACATTTATGTATATCTCATTTAAAATATCTGCTGGAGTATTATATCAGTTTTCAGGTAAAAAGGACCAGAAAGAGAACAAGAAAGTTGGTCCTTTTTATCTAAGGGTTGTACCGTGTTGTAAGTCAGTCGTTTTTCAACCCTGGCTGCAGTTTGTAATCACCTGGAAATCACTTTACAAACATTGTTGCTTAAGTCCTTCAATCAGAGATTCTGATGTAGTTGACTGGGAGGTAAGAGCTTGGTTACTGCTGCTTTTCAAAAGCTCAGAGAGTGAAAAAGGAGTGTGGGAAGGAGTTAGTGCTAGTTGTGGGCTGGGGCTCTCAGCCACATCCCCTACTCATATCCACTCCAGGGGGCTTGGCCTTCTCAGAGCCTGCCAGCTGGGATCCGAGAGGGAGTCTTTCAGAGAAAATGTTAGGAGGCCCTGGTGGAAGCTGCAAGACTTCCTGCGAGCTCACCTCAGAAACCTCACAGCATCACTTCTGTCACATTCTATTTGTCAAGCAAGTCACCAAGGCCACTCCAGATGCAAGGGGAGAGGAATTAGACTCCACCTGTTGCTGGTGGAACGTCAGATCACATTTGTAAAAAGTATGTAGGATGTAAAATACTTTTGCAATTATCTTTGAAAATACAATCTGCTGCAGAGGTGCGGACTCTTAAAAGTAATTTTAGGCAGAACTGCAACATTAAAATAATCGATAAAATAGCCGATGCTGTAGTTTGTTTTCCAGCTCATAAACTGGGCTTTTAAGAGTTACC
>PVJC01022006.1:0-27724 GCA_004026665.1 Murina feae | reverse complement strand
GAATTTTTACAGTCTGGAGGACACAAAATCTCTATAAAGTGACTTATTGAAATAGAAGCAGATTGGTAAAACCGTTTCCCTCTTATGAACTGTGAAGAATGATCCTCTAAATGAAATCAGGAAGGAACTGGACAGAATCCTGTTTAATGGTCTGACAAAATGAATCACAACGATTCCAGACATCCATCACTGCTAAAAGGGAACCACAAATGATCTGTGAACCACTATATATTGATCACCCGTGTAGTACAAGTGTCGGGTTTAATGTTCACACACCATAGAGAGGCGGCAGGGACAGATGGTGCCTTAACTCTTCTTTGATAGATTTTAATGGTGAAATATTGATTTCTATCTGGCCAAGGCCTGCTGTTAGGGGCCAAAGTCATTTGTTGGGTATTGCCGGACACCCATTCGGCCCAGTGTCATCAATCATTTTTGGCAAGGCAGGTGAAGATCCAGAGAGAAGCACCTTGGAACCCAAACTGGGGCGTGTTGTGTCTGAGTCCAGGCACCTTGATAGGGAGAGAGAGGGAGAGAGAGGGAGAGAGAGGGAGAGAGAGGGAAAGAGAGAGAGAGAGAGAGAGAGAGAGAGAGAGAGAGAGAGAGAGAGAGAGAGAGGCTCTTGGAGACTGTGCTTGTAAAGAATTATTAATGATAAGACATGTTTACTGAGGAGAGTTGCAGCGAATCAGAGCTGACATGAAATAGTCCTGGAGCCTCGTGGAGAAAATGAGCCTCTTGCTAAGAGGGACTATATTTTATTTAAACATCCTTCTAAGGCTGAGAACTCAGGTAATCTGTTGTGTTACAAGCCACTGGCTGTTCTTGCCATCCAGAGAGATAACACTGAGGCGCTAATAGGAACACATCAATCACAATCACGCTGCAATTCCAGTGGTGTCTCGTCCTCCCAGCTCCTCTTTAAGCTCCTTAATAACGGTGATAACATAGTTCGGGGGGCTGCTGAGAGGGGCTCTTCCCTCTGAGGGTCATATTCATAAAGCGAATAGCTTGCCAAGTCAGCGCCCGGGGAAACCGATCTATGTGGGGACTTCCACGCCGCAGGGAGGAGCGTGGATGACGGGAAGGCTAGGATCCACCAGGAGAATTGCCTGACATCTGTTGGCCCGGGTTCTGTGATGTCACTCCTGCCTCCTTCCTAAGAAAGGGGTGTGAGCGTGTGCGCTATGTAATTATTAAGTAACGAGGCTCATTTTCTTGGGCAGCTTATAAACTGGTCTTGAAGGCAATGCCCAAATGAGCTCTCTAGGTATTTGGAGTGATGGCAACCTCATGGGAATAGGTGCATGGCTTCCCAAGAAGACTCCGGGGGGGGGGGGGGGGTGGGTGAGGCAGGTGATGGGTGGGGTGGGGGTCCTCTCAGCCTCTGTGGTCCCATGTCACTCTCTGACCTCTCACCCGAAATGTCAAGCATGTGTTTGCTGGTTTGACCTCCCCAGAGGCTATGAGCTACTTGAGGGCGGCAGGGGTGTCTAATAAATTGTTGTATCCTCAGCACTAACACATGACCTTGGGACTCACAAGATGCTCAGTATGTGCATATGGCTGCGCACATAAATGCAGGTTTAGTGTTGAAAAGAAGTCAGTTTATACTGCTTTGCACCTTTTCAGTATCCACATAAACACATATGTCATGTGTGTGTAAATATACACATCCCTGAAGGAATGCAGACCTCATAAAGACAGGCAGTGTATTTTATATTATTTGTGTGGTTTATTATTTACGAGACACCATATCACTCCGGAGGCATCTTGCTTGGATTCACATACTGGCTCTACCACTTACTGGAGGATGACGTTGGACAAGTTGCTACAACTCTTTGTGTATCAGTTACCTCATCTGTAAAATGGGTTCTACAGATGTCTTGAGAATGAAATGAGTTCATAGATTAAGCATTTATAATAGTGCCTTGCATACATCAGGCATAACTGATTTATACCATATCTTTATATTTAAATGATATGCTTAAGCATGGCATTATATTCAAAACCTTCATACAAATGAGTACATGCATGGAAACACACATTGGCCTGGTCTCAGCGCTGGCGGTGGCAGGTGTTTTGATTCGCTGTAAATGCACGTGCTCTCAAGCTAGTATTTCCTCTTGGGGTTTCAGTGAGCCTATACTTGCCTGAGTGTGTTTATCTCCTGTTTGCAGAGGTGCGTGTCCCCCAAACAAGTGTTTGTGTCAGTGCACTCGTACAAAGGGGTGGGCAGACCAGCCGGCTTCTGGGCGGCCCCAGCTGTGCAGCCTGCCCCAGATGTGGGTGCAGGCGGCAGATCCCGCTTAGATTATCTTGCTTACCTAATGATTTTTGCTTCGCTGCCCTGCTCGATTGTGTTCACCAGGATGGCAGGCTATTAAAATGTCAGGGCACATTGAATTGTTGTTATCCAGGAGAGAGACCTTTCCAATCAGCCCGTGTTCGGGGGGTTGCATAAACTGGAGAAGGCGATTGGAGAAAGGCTTTATGGCTTCTTTCCATAGATGGGGTGAGCAGGGCCGCTGGGAGAGAGCGCGGGGAGGGCGGGAGAGGGGCACGGGACTGGGGTCAACGGCAGCTGGAGAGTGCTAATTCAATGCCATCTCCTCGCATCGAAGTGTGATGCTTTGGTTTAGAAAAGGGAGGGGGAGTGACTGCGGTGGACGGTGGGGTCGGGTGGGGCCGAGAGGCGCGCAGAGGTTTCCCGCGCTGCGCCTGCCCACCTCTCTGGGGCGCCACGTCCCTCTGCACTGGGGGAGCTGGTGGCGTTTCGGGGTGACAGGGCCGAGCCACCCCCCGCAGTGCTGCCCTCGCGGCGCCTCTGGCAAGGCCCCGCCCGAGCCAGCGGGACCGTCCGGGACGTCCTTCTTTCCCCGCCGTCAAGTCTCATCTGGGCGAGGATTTATTTTCCTTCGGGGAGAGACAGAGACAGGGAAGCCGGCGAAGGACGTTCTCAGGAAGCCCCCGCGGTCAGGGCCAGGACCGACTCTTCCCCTTTGTGCACAGCATCTCTCAGATATTTGGCTTTCGCAGCCGCGTGTGCTGCGTTTTTGTTTGAAGAGACGGCTTCGCTTCTGCGAGCGCCCCGTTGTCCCTCCCCCATCCCCCTGGCACCATGGACTGGCCGGGCAGCACCGTGGCCGGGGGCTCAGGCGCCCTTGCCTTTGTCAGTTCCATCAGCTGCCTCTCTCTCTCTCTCTCTCTCTCTCTCTCTCTCTCTCTCTCTCTCTCTCTCTCTTTCTCTCTCTCTCTCTCTCCCTCCCCCATGCGCATGCGCTCACCCACCCCTCTGCCAGTTTCCCTGTCTCCATCCCAGAAAGTCACACCCACCCACCATCCTCAAGTTCCTGGCCCTGCCCCGCTGCTCCCACTTTAGTTCAGTTGAATCAAATCTCACTCCTGTGCTCCGGCTTCCCTCCATCCCCTCACCGCCTGGGCATGTGCAGGCTTCTTTTGCCAGGCTGGTCTCACTTCCCCAGGGGGGTGGGGGGGGAGGGTCTCTGTTTCCCCATCTTTTATCCAGAGACAGCTTCTCCCTGGCAGCACAGCTTCCACCGCTCCCTGCTCGCTCCCAGGCCCCTTCTCTCTCGCCAGCTTCACCATGGCTTAGGAACAATGTCTTTACTTGTCTGGAACCCTGCAGAAGTGGTAGTTCATTCATTTAATCAGCAAGTGCTTACTGAGTGTCTACTCTGTTAGGTATTAACCTATTGCTAAGTATTGGGGATGTGATGGGAAGAAAAACACATGGTCGGGGACCATGTTATGTTTATTTCCGCAGCCTGCAGCACACTGACACTCGGTGCGTTTTGAATGGGTGGATGAAAGGACAAATAAACCCCCCTGTTCTTTGAGCAGCCTCCCAGGTATTTTCTTTGCTGTTTTATTATCCAAAATACAAGCTCCTTATGATAAGCTTGCTAGGCTTTACTCTCTCAAATTCCTGCATATCCATTAGGTCCCTGTGGCTTCGAAGCCACCTTCTGAGGTGGCTGCGGTCCAGCCCTAGCATTGCACGTAGGAAGCTTAGTGATACATGTCAGCGGTCAGAGGGCTCACTGGTGGCCAGCGGAGTCCAGGCCACACTTTCCCCAGGGCTCTGTGCTCCTAACCTCGCTCTCCCTGGATGACACATAGGCCTGCATGTCCCCGTCTGCTGTGCCTGACACAGGCTTCCCAACCAGGAAAACGATTCAAGGGGGAGTAGGCTGATGCCGGGTTTCCAATATCGCCCTTCCAGACTCCTCCTGGATCCGGTGCAAGAGGCATTGCTTCAACGGGAGGTTTACTTAATAGATTGTAGGATGTGATTTTCTTCCTTTGAGTATCCTCAATGCCTACTCTTACCCCTAATTATCCTTCTGCAGCCTGGTAGGCTCAGCTCTATGGTAATTGGATTTCCTGACAATCACTGGGAACTTGAGGCTGAGTGTTGTGCCCATCACCTGGGTCAGTTCTTGCCATGATTAGATTTGTCTAATTAACCGAAGGCCCCAGGTGCCTATGCTGAAGGGCACACAGCTCTCTGGATGCTTTCTGGACACAGTGCTCATGGCAGCTTTGGTCCCAGGCCAGTGACCTTGACCTCGCCCACTTGTAGCACTTGAGACCCTTGCTGTGTTGGGGAGGGCAAGGTTTCTGCCATCGCCCACTCCCAGGCTGCTGCCCTGGACCAATAGCCAAGGGGGGCACGGGAGACTGACCCCAGCAGGAAAGCACCATGGTGCGTGCAGACATGTGGGCTCCACACAGCAGCTGAGCTTCTTAGATTTCATCCCCTGCGTTCAAAGTTCGTATCTGTCTAATCATTAGACTCTAATGCAGTGGTTCTCAACCGTCTGGCCCTTTAAATATAGGTTCCTCATGTTGTGACCCAACCATAAAATTATTTTCATTGCTACTTCATAACTGTAATGTTGCTACTGTTATGAATGGTAATGTAAATATCTGACATGCAGGATGGTCTTAGGCGACCCCTGTGAAAGGGTTGTACAACCGCCAAAGGGGTCGTGACCCACAGGTTTAGAATCGCTGGTCTAATGGGAATAATAGAGACCACCCTACAGGACTGCCATAGGATGCAGAGGCAATGTCTGTGAAGTAACGATAGCAATGTCCACAAAGTGTACCCAGAACATGTGTGCCTCTCTCTGATGTGAACACTGACACATACACACACAGTCACACACACACTTCTTCAGCCCAGCCAGGCTCCTCTTCCACTTCCACTTCCGCCGCATCCTTTCCTAATGTCCCTCTCATGTCCTTCACTTTGCCCCCCACTTTCTAACGCCCTCTTTTCTTTTCATGAAGTTTTCTCCTTCCCGGGCCCAGTTTCTTCCCTTTGGGCAGGGCTGCTTGTCTCTCCTTGAGCACCTCCCCCAGCCATGTTGTCTTGTTCTGTAGCCATGCACCTCCAGGTCTGCCTCCCCCGGGGCCCTGGGCCCCTTGAGGCAGGGACTGTGGCTTAATGAGCTGGCAAATAGAGGACACGTGAAAGGGTTGTTGGAAGGAAGGAAGGAGGAAGAAAGGACTATTTTTCTGGCCTGAAGTCAGTCGTATGATCTCCTGAGGGTGCCCAGGGCCACCACTAGCCCCCCACCACCTCCCCCACTCCCCCCCCCTGCCCTGCCCTGCACACCTTTATACAAACTCCCCAGATTGCTTCCTTTCCCATTCAGGGGTGGGCGGACCCCCTGCTCTGGTTTCAGACCTAATTTGTCTCCTTGGTGCCATGGACACACTACATAGCATGCGAGTTACGCTGGGAAAGGAGCTGAGGAGGAGGGGAGGCTGCCTGGCCATTGGTCTGACTCACGGTGCCCACTGGCGGCACTTGAGACCCTTGCTGTGGCTCCAAGTGGCTCAGGCTTCTTCTGTTAAAGAAGTCCCTGTCATTGGTCTGCTCCTGGTCGAGCTCCTTCCCAGTGTGACACAGCTGCCTGCACCCCCACGGAATGCTGTCATTTGACAGGGGCTATCACCTGCCTTTTCTTCTTGCAGAACAAAGAAAAGGGAGGGAAGGAACTTGGAGCTCCTAGGAGGCAGCACGTGCTTGGAGACACTTCTGCTAACACAGCCACTGGACACGAAGCACTTCCGTCACTTTCTAGAAGGAGGAGCTGCAGAGAAGGGTCACATTTTCATCTCCCCAAGTTTTCAGTTATAAAATGTGTTTTCTTGATCTCCTGCCCCTTCCATAGGTCTCAATGCTCCCAAGTTACCAATTTTTCTATGATTTCCGGAAATTTTAAGTCTCTCTCCTCTGCTGAGGGCTGGTGTTTGCCACAGTCTCTGGTTGAGTCTACTGGCAAGAGACTTTTTTATAAAACTTTAAGAATGCATTAGAAATGGCAACATTGCGGGGACTAGGGGTAGGGGAGGTCCGTGCACTCCGCAAATCTACACAGGAAACACGGCAGACCTGAGATCAGGAGGCTCTCCTTGTACAGCGATCCCTTGACCTCTGAGCCTCAGCGAGGCACTGTAAAATGGCGGCAATTTTAAGTGCATCACAGGGACACCTCGAGGAATGAATGAGATGACAGGTGTTAAGGCTGAGGTAGGACTGGCCCGTACAGGGCTCTCCCCGTCATGTTAGCCACCTTGGTCCCCACTATAGGCTACTCCTATGTGACAATTGTGTGATTAGCTCCATGCAGCTGTTGTGGGTTCTCTGCCTAGTTATTAAATTGTCAATGAGCTTACTTTATCTTATACTCCCCAGCGCAAGTAGGGCTCCATCAAGAGTGAATTTGCTTTGTATCTTTCCCACTAATGTGGGCATTTGGGTGTTGCCCTGGTCTTTGAACTGGCAGCTCACAGGGTGGAAGCTCTGTCCTACTTTCTTTGTGTCTCCTGTCATGTGGCTGCTTGGCACATGTCTCTGAACCACATATGACCATGTGGCCACTTGGCACTTGTGTCTCTGAACCAAACCTGACAGAGGCAGGTTTGCTTAGTGGTTATGAGAGTGAAGGAAGTCTCTGACACTAAGCGGGTACCCATGGTGGGCCACTTCTGAGCCTCAGGAGTCCCATGGATACAACAGGGATAATGGCGAGTATCTCCCAGGGCTAGTTTGAGGATTACATGCCTGCTATAGAGTAAGTGTGTAGTAAACTGTGGGTGTTATTATTTGTGGAGTTTATTTTTATTTTTAATGTGTAAAAGCTACCCATTTATCTATGTCAGATATTCTTACTGCTTTCTGTTATAATCTCATAAGAAACAATTTCTACACAGACGACAGTATGGTGGATATTGGAAGGGAAGAGGGATGGGGTAAGGTAGAAGAGGATAAAGGGGGTGATATAAATGGGGACAGAACGATACTTGGCATGTGGTGGTGAGCACACATGAAATATACAGAGGATGTATCATAGAATTGTGTATTTGAAACTCACATAATCTTATTAATGAATGTCACCCAATAAATTTAATACAATTTTAAAAAAGAAACCATTCCTTATAAACAGTGATTCCAATATGGAATGAAGATTGTGCTGTGGCCACTTCCGAAAGCAGTATCCCCTGTACAGGTTATGGACTAAATGCATGTAAATTACTCACTTTACCTTAAAATAAACTGCTTAATGTCAATATTTAGAATGTTTACCTGCACATTACAGAGCAAATGGCATAGTCAGATATATTAATATAAGCAAACATCTAATTAGTCTTAAAAAGTTACTTTATGCACATAGCAATGATTTGTATTATTAAAAACAAAGTAGCTATTATTCCTTCTAGAAGTTCTATTAACTGTCAAAGAACACTTCAGAGGTTCTCATTTGTTCATTCCATAAATATTTGAGTCCTAGAGGATATATGAAAATGAGCAAGACATGCACTCATGTACACATGGATCAACTATATCTTGTTCATATCCTCTGTGACTCAGCTGGGCACATTGGAAAAGAATATATAGTATGATGGGGCAAGCAAAGGGAGGGGAGGTAGAGGGTCAGGCTAAGCTCCATGATAACCACCATGACTAGAGTCAGGCCAGGGAGTGTGACTAGGCTCCTAAGAGTTGCAAGTGGGGAAGTGATGGGATCAGTTTTCATGTTAGATCACCGGGAGGTGAGGAGGGGGTTCTGCTGAGGCAGGGAGAAAGCTAGAGAATTGCTTCTGAAAATGTGTTCTGGCACCTGCATCACCTGAGAGCTTGCTGGAAAGACAGATTCCAGCTCCACTCTAAATATGGCTTTATTGATTTTTAGAGAGCAAAGAAGACGAGAGAGAGAGAGAGAGAGAGAGAGAGAGAGAGAGAGAGAGGGAGAAACATCAACGAGCAAAGAACATCATCGATTGGCTGCCTCCTACACACCCCCTCTTGGTTATTGAGCCCCCAACCTGGGCATGTGCTCTGACCAGGAATCTAACTGGCAACCTCTTGGTTCTTGGGTTGATGGTCAGCCACTGAGCCACACTGGTCAGGTTCCATCTCTACTCTAGAGCAGCTGAATCTGAATCAGCACTTTATTAAGGCCCCCAGTAATTTGTATCCACACTGCACTGAAAGACTAGAAAAAGTGTGGAACTGAGCCAACGTGGAGCAGTGGCATTGAGGATAGAAGGGAAAGAATTTGAATCCTGTTTAAGTATCTTGTTCACTGAACAGTGGAATAATATAGCAAGAAGTAATTGAAGAATTTTTTTGCCAAGTTCTCTCTAGAAGCTGTTGTGTAAATGTACATTTTGTGCCATCAGATATGTAAATTAGTTTGCGGCCCAGAGTTTATTAAGAAGTCCTAAAATGTGCTAAAAGAGAACTTGAAAGATAAATTGCCTGTGCAAGGCTAGGTAAATACCATTTGAGTGGATAATTTGAAGTAAGTGGGGTCTTTTTTACTCTGTTCTAATAGCTTTTTGGGTATGTAATGGTCTTGGGGGGGTAGGGATTGAGAGCCATGGATGGATAAAAAATATAGGACCAGTGAATGGCTGGCAAAGCTTGGGGGGATAACCTCTCCTTTTTAGAACAACTCCATTCATTCAGACCTTCATATCCTGAATATTAACCCAGGCACTGGGATTTCAGAGATAAACCAGACTCAAGTGTAAACATGTCACAAACTGAGGATGTTTGAATAGCAAGTGACTGGACATGACGTGCAGCAAGGACAGAGTGCTCAGTATCTGGCAAAGCTTTGGCAGGAAGTAGCAGGTAGTTCTTAAACACTGGGTTCTGCACCAGAACAACCCAGACTCCAAAGTCATCCTCTTGGTGGACCTTGGGCAAGTCCTGTAACTTCTTTGTGCCTCCGCTTCCATATTGCAAAATAAGAAAGTAACACTTCTCAGGATGCTTATCAGGAAGAGCAGAGCCTATGTGTGTGAAATGGTCCATAAAGGGTAATATTATGATGATCACCATCATCGCCATCATCACTGTTGTTGTTATGTTATCTTTAACTTTGTTTTTATTCTCGTGAGAGATGCAGAAGATACAAAACACATTCTTAGCTCTCAGGAAATTGCCTAGCTAGAGAAAGAGGACACACCCACGGGAGATGGACCACCAACAACAGAAGTAAATATGAGTCATCAGAGCTCTAAGCTCTGATGGAAGGTGCTCTCCATGGGCTGGGTTGCCCAGAAAAGGCTTCTCAGGAGAGATGCTGTTGAGGCAGAAAGGGGAGTGAGAGTGCAGTGTGTCCTACAGTCACACAAGGAGGAGGGCAATAGCAGTGGAATCCTACAGATTTGAGGACAGAAGGGTGACAGCAGCCTTTGGCCCCAAGGCCCTCATTGTGCCCCCAGGAAGCAGGCCAGAGGGTGGAGGCCATCTAGTTCTTGCTCAGGGTCACTCAGCAGGTGAGTTGTGCTGGGGCAAGAGCCCAGTCTTCAGCTCCAAGCTAGTGCTCTTTCCCATCCCACAGCAGTGCATCTGCGTAACACAGCACAGCCCTGGCGTGGCTGGATTGTGAGTCAGATGAGCAAGGTGGGAATAAAGAAGGCTTGGGTTTTGAGTCTGGTCAGGGATGAAATTCAACCTCTGTTACAATCAGCTGAGTCCCCTCTAACCTGGTTTCCCTCCTGTTCCTTCCCTCCCTCTATTTCTTCCCCCCTCTAGCTTCTGGTGGTTTGCTGGTGATTTTTGGTGTTCCTTGGCTTGTTGATTCATGACTTCTACCTCTGCCTTCATCTTCACATGGTTTCTCTCTGTATGCGCGTGTGTGTGTCCAAATTTTCCCTTTTCATAAAGATGCCAGTCACATTGGATGAAGGGCCCTGTTTACTCCAGTATAACTTGATCTTAATGTGAGTAATTACATCTGCAAAGACCTATTTCCAAAAAAGGTCACATTTGAGGTTCTGGGAGTTAGAACTTCAAAATAAGACTTTTTGAGGTACACAATTCAACCCATGACACTGGCCACACACCACTGTGGATTCAAACATGTTATATACATAAGCACTTAGACCAGGTGAATGATTGTGAATGCTAGCAACCTCCCAGGTGAGATATTTAGGGCAAGAATATTTAATCTAGTCTCAAATATAGGTCTACTTGCATTCACTTTTGAGGCTCCTGTGTCTACAACAGTGCCAGGCTTCCTCAGATTTTGTGTGGTGCTGACCAGTGCTCTGTGTTGGTGTGTGTGTGTGTGCATATCTTTCTGGGCAGATGTTCTCCTGGGAGGGACAGCAACTTGTATAGAGAGAGTCAAGGTCTGTCTGTGGTCTTAGTCAGCTTATGCTGCTATAACAAATTATCATAGTCTGTGGGGGGCGGTGTCTTAAACTACAAAATTTATTTTTCACAGTTATGGAGGCTGAATGTCCAAGATCAAGGTGCCAGTCAACTGGGTTCCTGGTGAGAGCTCTCTTGCAGATGCTGCCTTCTTGAGGTGTCCTATATGGTGACGAGATTATCCCTGATGTGTCCATTCTCATAAGGGTATTAATCCTGCTCAAGAGGGCTCTACTCTCATGACATAATGACCCCAAAGTCCCCATCTCCAAATACCATCACACTGGGGAGGAGAGCTTCAACCCATGAATTGTCAGGGCGTCTGCTCTGTAAGGCTTTGCTCTTTCCATTCTGCCCCACTTCTCCTTATCCTGCATGTCGACCTTTGTCACATGGGCCTCCACTCCTGGTCTCCTTTCTCAACCCTGGACCCAGCTGGTTCCCATTCCATCTTCTGCCAGAATCTCCTTCTCCCATGGCCAAGGTCTTAAGTTGCCTGTGCACAGTGGGGACCATAACTGGCAGGAGTAACTGATGTCTTGGAGAAGAGGGGCATGGGTTTCATGCTGAAGGGACAGTGGTGCCATTCCAGTTCCACCTCCTGTGTGCTGTGTGTAGACTCCGACTCTATGTTCTTGTTTTAAAATCCCTTTCCTTGTTGGTGATGCCCCTTCTTCCTCTCAGGGGCTCCATGCCTTCATGCTCCTGGGCCTATGTCAAAACCTCTCCTGAGAAAGAAGATACCGTCAGTTCTTTACTGTCAATGTCACGACAAGCCACATTTTTCTGCTTTCTCAGTCTACTCTCTCATTAGGGCCTGGAAGGCTCTTTCTTTGTGGAAGTTTCTGGGGTGGGGTATGTGGGATGGGCCTGTGACCTGAAGGTGTGTTCATGAGATTGATGGGCTGAGCACATATGGAAACACAAATGCAGAAGACATGCATAAGTGCAGACCTGCAGGGAGCAGGAGAAGGACTGAATGGAAGGTAGCAATTGAGTCTGGTGGGGGAACCTGGGAAAACTGTCTGGAGGAGGTGGCAGAGGGGCAGACAATAGCTGGAAGAAGAGAAAGGTCAAGAGTGATCCGCTGAGTATTGGAGCTGGAGCTAACAGTCTTGGTAGGGAGCCAAGTGTGGGGATGAGGAGAAGAGTTCTGAAGTCCACACCGCGGAGAACTGGTGATGAACCTGCATATGTTCACTTTGGTGCCCAAATGTCCTTTTCCCCCTGGATCTCATCTGCATTTCCCACAAGTCCCCCATTTAGCAAGCGTATGTAGAACCTTGGTGCAAGTTAGAGTGAAATACTTCATCTTGGCTGACCCGCCCCTGCAGGAACAAAGTGTGGCCAGCAGATGGCGTCTCTGTGAATTGAAAAAAACATGGCAAATGATTGAATTTTTTATTCCTTTGGTGCCTTCGGCAGGGCATCCCAGAGTAAGACAGCCTTGTCCACACCCCCCGAACCCCAGCCTATGGACCCTCTGGACACATCACCCCCTTTCACAGTCTTGACACGTGCTGTTCTTTCCTTCTGGAGTTCCTGTCTCCCTCTTTGCAAATTCCAACTCATCCCTCCATACTCATCATGTATCCTACCCTTGGTGACACTTTCTGACTTTTTGAGGCAGAAGGAGTGATCTGTTCTCTGAGTTCCTTCATGCACCACAGGGCTGGGCACTACTTCACCACCAACATATCCCAGGCCAGTCCTGGCCACCCTGCAGGAGGGGATGGGTGAATTGGGCAACATTCTTCATGGCACCATCCTGTGTCTTCTCTCTTTATATTCTCTGCCACAAAGAGGTGAGTAAATACCATTAATTCATTGGGTAGAAAACAAACTTACGGTCAAAGTGTCCATAGCCTGCTGGAAGCCCAGTCTACCTTTACAGTGTCCTCTCCTGCAGGAACCCTACATCCCCTAACTCATACATAATCAAGTAGGATTCCTCCTGCTTCTTGGAAGGCTCTGTGCTGCCCTGCCCCTATGCCTGTAGCCATGCCACACCTTTTTCCTGAATGTCTTTCTCACGTCTTAACTAAGAACTAATCCAGCTCAAGGGCCATCTTCTGTACGAGGATATCCGTGATGTCTAGGCCCAGAAGTCTTCGAGGTGCTTGTTCAGTACTTGAACTGCATTTCCCCCAGAATCGGCAGTAAGTGTGCTCAGAGCTCACCCTACCTGAGAGCTGGAAGCGATGGGTCCCTGTTCATCATTGTACCATTTGGACTGCTGAGGGCAGTGCCATCTGCACAGTGAGATGCACTGCATGTGCTCACTGGGCTGGAGGTTGCTCATGCAGGCTCAGTGCACTCGCTACTTCACTTAAGTATTTACTTCCCACATCTTGCCCACTTTTTTTCCAGAAGGAATTAAGGCAGCATATCTCATTTTGAAGTAGTTAAATGGGTGGCTCTCAAACTATTTCATCCAAGACCCATAGTAACAAATACATTTTGCGTTGTGATCCTGCATATATACTTTTTCTCTCTGGAACTAAACTTTTCCAAAACAGCATCTCCACTGACAAGGTATGTCACACTCTAATATTTTTCTAGTAAATTACATTCTGCTTTAAAAATACCGGTTGTGACCTGATTTCACAACCCACTAATGGATCATGGCCCTCGGTTTGAAAAACACCAATTGCGACAACCAAGGAGCAGGATTCTGGGGAAGCATTGGCCAGTGGGTGAACATGAGTCATGTCCTTGGGTATGCACGGGGAGGATTGGTAGAGACTGGGTCAGTGAGGCAGTGTTTGGACCTGGAGGCAGATGTGTTGCCCTGGAGTCAAGTGTGTGGCCATGAGCAGTGAGGAGGGTGGATGCTCTGACATATTTCCACCTCCCATTCTGCTTCCTGTCTGTCACCCAGGACCCTCCTGCTGCCTCCTGAGTGCCCCCTTTGAGACCAAACAATGGCAATGTCCTTCCTCTCTACCTCTCCACATCTGTTACTCCTCCCACTACCCCAACACTCCTTTCTGCACCAAAGACTGTGAGGAGGGGAAGGGTAAGTTTTACCCATCCTTACATCTGCAGTACTTGCAGAGTGCCAGTGCACAGGGGCTCAGGGAACCTGGCTGCATAGCTGGGTGATCTATAATAATAAAAGTGTAATATGCAAATCGGTAGAACAGCTGAACAGTGGAATGACCATCCGGACGACCATGCTATGACACCCACTGGCACCAGGCCAGCCAAGGTGGGTGCGATGCAATTGGTCAGAGGGCCCTGCAGAAGGAGGCCCAGGCCACCAGCCAGCAGGCTGATCAATCAGGGGGCTCCACAATCGCCCTAAAGAAGGAGGCCCAGGCTACCATGTGGTGGCACTGTGGAGGGTAGCCTGGGCCTTCCTCTGCGGTTATGGTCCATTGCGGAGCCACCGCCAAGTGGGCAGGGCCTACCTCTTTGGGGCGATCCATCGCAGGGCTCTCAGACTCTGAGAGGGTGCAGACTGGGCTGAGCAGACCCCCCCCCCCCCCCCCCCCGGCCCCGCATGATTTTCATGCACCAGGCCTCTAATGAATATATAAATGGTGACTGTAGCATCAGAGTCCTGCAGAGTGAGGAGTTCCAGGGCTGCTGACTCCGGTGCCCTCAGGGGTCAGGCAGGTAATATTCCTGGATGAAGCAGGGCATGCGGGAGGCAGAAGGTGCCACATCCTTGAAAGCCCTTGGAAGGCAGTGCCTCTGTGTGCACTACTTTCCTGTTGCTGCTGTGACAAGTCACCTAACAGCAAGCCTAATGGCTGAAACATAACAGAGATTTATTCTCTGACACTTCTGGGGGCTAGATGTCTGACTGAGTCTTCAGACCTAAAATCAAGGTGGTTACAGGCCTGGTTTCCTCTTGAGAATTATTCCTTTCTTCCTCCAGATCCTGGTGTTCCTTAGCTTGTGGCCACATCACTCTAATCGCTAGCTGTGTGGCTACAGGGACTTCTCTTCTTCTGTATCCTTTCTGCAAAGATCCTTGTGATTACTATCAGGGCCCGCTCAAAACAGCCAGGATAATCTCTGCAACTCAATAGCCTTAATCATAAATTCAAAGTCATTTTTGCCATATAAGGTGACATCCCTCAGTTTTGGATTAGGACCAGAACATCTCAGGGAATCAGTCTTCAGTGTACCACACCTGGCTGAACAGAGTCAGAGGGAAAGTGAGGACCAGGGCAAGGGAGTGACTTGCCCATGGCCATTTGCTGCTCAGGAGCAAGGCCAGGATTGCATTTCAGCCTTTGCCACTCCCACAACAGCTACCCTTTAGCAACCTGTGGCTCTGATGTATTTCTTTGCCATGCATCCTTGCAGTAGTATCGAAAATGCCAGACAAAGATTCAGCACTTGTATTTTCCACCCTAAAAGTCAGACATGTTGTCAGTTATTTCAGGACTTTTGAAGTTGAACTAATACATGGAAAGCTGGTATTACTTTGCACAGAGATGGTGCCTCCTGCAAGTCTGGAGGATTTTTAAAGTCCCTGTGAGCTGCCAGAGGCACCTTAAAGAAATGTAGGTACTCCTGCCTTCTAATCCTATTAATTATTCATGTCTTACTTTCCATTCAACCTACTCATATCCCAGGTACTCCACACATGTTTTTTCTTGGTTGTAATCATGCAGTTCAATAAATCCAAAGAAGGTTATAGTCCTCATGTGCAGAGGGCCCAAATCCCTTCGGTTCTGCATAGGAAAGGATTAGGAGGTTTAACATTTTCCTTCTCACTTGAACCAGTGTCAGCAAAGAAATACAAGAACTAACTTAGTAAAAAGCATGAGGGAAGATGTGATTTTGGTCAGTCCCATAGGACACCTCGCCCAATGTGCCCCTGGATATTTGTGAGGGGCAAGTCCTCCTTAATGGTGTCTCTGAATGTGCCCAGATATACAAGTCTACTTTAAAAACAACATAACTTAGTTTCTATTGATAAGTAGGTGAATACATAGGATTATTAATCCATACATATGTAGATCTAATAAACACACACACACACACACACGTTTATACAGACATGCCTATGGGTGTGTGTACTTGTCTGTTCCTGTATGACCCTTTTAGAACAATGCATTTCATAACTTTACACTAATCACCTCTGTGATTAGCAAAGGAGAGTGATAAAAGTGGGAAGAGTCCCGCATAACATTCTGGATGTGGGGGACTGCCCTTGTTTCCTTTGTGATTCTTCTTGAGCCCATCAATTGACAAGGCAGGTGAAGACTCAGTGTACCTCCTGGCAAATGTCTACATGGGAAAGGGAACCTCCCTGATAAGAGCAAGGGCTTTTAAGCAGGTGTCTGGGAACCAGAGGAGGACTTAAAATGTTTGGGCTACATCTCCATGGACAGTAGGACCAATCATCTCTGTGAGGATGTGATTATTCCTTTGTGCATCTTATGCAGCCCTGATCATTTTGAACATTTGCAGGAATTGGTTACTCACTTACCTTCTTTTCTTACTAAATTGGAGGTTCTACATCGGACTTACCTCTGTTTTTCCAGTCTAAGAACCTGGCACCCACCACTCAACAAATACTTGTTGAATTCGTGCTTTGCTTGAAATTTTCCTGTTTTGTGGATTTTATGTTTTAACTTTTATAGTAGCAAAATATCAGCATTTTCTGTAGTAGAAAATGCTAATTAAATATCCATAACAGCCAGAAAGGGTGGCAAATGAACCCCAGTAGAGAGGGTAGTGAAAGATAGCGGGAGGCACTGGGTTCTGGGGGCACAGAGCATGCTCATCGATGCGAATGAGCAGTACTACTCAGCTCCAGCCAATGTGGACATTTGTGAATAAGGACTTAGTATTTCTAGATCATTCTGTTTTTCAAAAGAAGCAGTAAAATACCAATTTTAATGTTAAACTGTCTGGCTGGGTTAGGTCTACAGACCATCAACTGGAGAAATTTTCTGTCTAAAGTCACCCTCTGACTGATTAACCAATCAATTCTGTATGTGGAATAATCCAGTGCAATGGAGAGTTTAACTGCCCCCCCCCCTTTATCTCCCTCAAAAATATTTAATTTGTTCCAGGAGTGCTGTCAAATAATTTCCTTCTGTTGTGCTACATCATGACTAGCTCTGAAATGACTTTCTTTCTTGTGAAATGATCATTTGGGAGACTAAATTGAAATAAAATTATTATAAATAACTTGCATTAGTCTGCAACTAAGTTGGTCATATTTAACAAATATTGCTAGCTAAGCAGACAATGGATTCTACACAGGACCCAAAGATGAGTTAAAGCATTGTATACATATTGTGTATGCACAAATGTAATATTTTGGGCAACCAGTCAAAAGCTATGCAAAGGGATGTATTTGCTCTTTCAACAAATAAAGATAAATTTTAAAAATGCTCTTTCAACAATAAAGATAAATATAAAAAATGCTGCCCTGACTGGTTGGCTCAGTGGATGGGGCATTGGCCTGAGGACTGAAGGGTCCCAGGTTCGATTCCGGTCAAGGACATGTACCTTGGTTGCGGGCACATCCCCAGTAGGGGGTGTGCAGGAGGCAGCTGATCGATATTTCTCTCTCGTTGATGTTTCTAACTCTCTATTCCTCTCCCTTATTCTTTGTAAAAAATCAATAAAATATATATTTTTTTAAAAAATAAAAAATGCTTAAGTGTAAATCTAACAAAATTTGTACATGATTTGTATGCTGAAAGTTACACAACAGTAATGAAAAAATTAAAGAAATTCCAAATAAATGGGGAGACATAGTGTGCTCATGAGTTGGAAGACTCAACATACTTAAGGTGCCAATTCTCCCCAAACTTACATATAGGTTTGATGCAATTACTTTGAAATCCTAGTGCGATATTTTTTTGTAGCTATACTAGTAGTCAAACATATTCTAAAAGTAATGTGGAAAAGCATAGGAACTAAAACAATTTTGAAAAAGAAGAATAAGGTAGAAGAACTCAGCCTCCATAATTTCCAGGCTTATTATATAGCTATAAATAGTCTGGTACTAGCAGACAAATAAACACAGATCAATGGAACAGAATAAAGAACTGAAATAGATGCAGACAAATAAGCTCAGTTGATGTTGGGGAATGGTGAGAATGCAATTCAATGGAGGAAAGATAGACATTCAACAAATAGTGCTAGAACACTTGACACAAAATGACTGACTCACACCTCATACAAAAATTAATAGAAAATTGATCATGAACTTAAATGTAAAACATAAAACTAGAAAACTTTTAATTTAAAAACAGCACAGAATCATCTGGATCTAGGTAGGACTAAGCAAAGGGTTCTTAGAGTTAACACCAAAAACAAGATACCTAAAAGAAAAAATAGATACAATGTACTTCTTCAAAATTAAAAACTTCTATTAAGAGACTGAAAAGAAAAGCTACAGAGTGAAAGAAAATATTTGCAAAAAATCAACAAATGTCTATTGTGTGGAATATATGGACTCTTGATATTTTTTGTTATTATTTTGTTATTTTTTATTATTGTTTCTAATAACAATCGTATTAGAAAATGGCTAAAACACTTGAAAAGACATCTCGCAGATGACATATAATGAAAAAATGCTCAATAGTTAATGTTATTAGGAAATGCAAATTAAAACAATGTTCCTCACACCCATTAGAATGACCAAAATCTAAAACACTGACAACACCAAATGCTGGGGGAGATGTGAAGCAACAGGAACTCTCAGTCATTGCTGATGGGAATACAAAATGGCACTGCCACTTTGAAAGACAGTTTGGGAGTTTCTTATAAACTAAATGTAGTCTTACATATGATCCAGCAATCAAGCTCCTTAGTGTTTACCCAAATGAGTTAAATTTTTATTTCACAAAGAGATGTGCACATATATGTTTATAGCAGCTTTATTCATAATTGCCCAAACATGTAGTACATCCAGACAATAGAATATTATTCAATGCTTAAACAAAAGGACTATTAAGCGACAAAAAGACTTGGAAGAACCTTAAATGCAAGTTGCTAAGTGAAAGAAGGTGATCTGAAAAGGTTGCATACTGTACAATTACAACTCTAGACCTTCTGGAAAAGGCAAAACTCTGGAGACAGGAAAAAAGATCAGTAGTTTCTGGGGTTGAAGAGGGAGAATAAGAGGAAGAGGCAGGGAGCACAAAGACATTTTAGGGCAGTGAGACTATTCTGTATAATACTATAATGGCGGATATTTGTAAAAACCCACAGAATGCGCAATACCTAGAGTAGACTATAGAGTTTAGATGTAAATTATGTAATTTAACTATAGGTTTGTGGTAATGATGTGTCATTATATGTTCATAGATTATGACAATGTAGGATTTTGATAGTGGGAGATGCTGTGCATGTACTGAGTATATGTAGGGGGGAAGGCGGGGCAGGAGGTACATAGGAACTCTATGTACTTTTCAACTTTCCTGTGAACTTAAAAATGCTCTAAATTTAAAGTTCACTAAAAGATTATACATACATATGTGTATATATATATATATATATATATATATATATATATATATATATATATACAACATCTAAATTAGCCATTAGAGAATGTAAGTTAAAACTACAATGACGTATCACTATACTCCTCACAGAATGGCTAAAATAAAGATGAATGACAACATCCAATTCTGGCAATGATGTGGAGAAAATGGATCTTTCATACATTGCTGGTGGGAATGTAAAATGGGAAACATTTTGGCAGTTCTTAATAAACTAATCCTGAAACTCCCAGACAATCCTGGGCATTCATCCCAGAGAAATGAAGACCTATATGTCCACACAAAACCCTGTGGAGAAACAGTGACAGCAGTTTTACTTGTAATACCCCCAAAGTGGATGCAACCCCGCTATTCTTCAGCAGGTGACTGATTAAACATGTGGTACATCTGTGCTGTGAAATACTATTCAGCAGTAAAAAGGAGCAGATTATGCATCTATGCCACAATCTGGGTGAATCTCCAGGGATTAAGCTAAGTGCAAAAACAATCCAAGAGGTTGTATACTGTTTTATTATAAAACATTGTTGAAATAACAAAATTCCAGAAATGTAGAAAGAGATTAGTAATTGCCAAAGGTTAAGGGGAAGGAGTGGGAGTGTAGTAGGTGTGGCTATGAAAGGGCAGCATGAAACATTCCTGTGGTGTTGGGATTTCTGTGTCCTGTGATACTGTTCTATAGCTTTGCACAATGTCACCACTGGGGAAAGTTTGGTAAAGGATATATAGGCTCTCTCTGTGTTATTTCTTACAACTGCTTGTGAATCTATAATAACCTCAAAACAAAAAGTCTAATTAAAAGTACAATTTGAGAAGCTAAAAAGGATTGCCGACTATTGCACACTGTGAATATACTACAATTTATTCAGTCAGCTTTTACTGTTTTATGTTTAGGTTATAATAATCTTCTTATTTCAGAAAGCACTGTTATGAATGCCTTTGTAGCTAAATTTTGGCACATATTCTTACTCATTTTCTTACGCCATATCCCTAGAAATGGGATTACAGTTCAAGGGCTATGCATTTCCCCTCACACTTTTAAGGCCCCTTTGCATCCAAAATATAGAAAGATTCAATATTTAGAGGCATTGAAGTTATGTAAGTATTTAAGATGTTGACCAAAAGGAACATTTAAAATGATGCTCTCCCCTCTGTATGCCTCTTGAGCAACCAAGGCATAGAAGACAGCTAATGCGGCATAATAAGCACATTTTAATGACTTTTGATAAACATTTCAAAACGTTTTCTTTTGAAAAACGTGGATCATAAAAATTCTTACCTTCTGGGGTTGTTGTGGGAATTTAACACATGGAAAGCACATGGAAGAGCGTCGGCCGCATAAAAAAGGCTTGATAAATGTTAGCTGCCATTATGACCATGATTCTGACTGGATCCAGAAATGCCACAGTGATTTCTACCAGCCTGTAGGGGGCAGCCATTGACTCTCATCCTTGCCAACACAGGACATTCATTATCAACTGTCTCCACCTTTGCCATGTTTTGCTGTTGTTTTCATTAGCATTTCTTAGATTATTAACAGGTTGGAACACATCTTTTCCACATATTTATTAGGCATTGATACATACTATTTTGTCTTGTCTATTTATGTTCCTTGCCCATTTCTCAATTAGGATATCTCTTTGCTGCTTTGAAGAAAGTTTTATATAGCAAAGGCATTAATCTCTCATATGTGGTGAATATATTTTATTACTTTGTTCGGCTTCTAACTCTTTAAATTATGTTTCGTGATGCAAAAAGTTTTAAATGCTTTAGAAAGTCATACTTGCCAAAATCTCTTTATGGATTTGCTATTAATGGTATGTCTATAATAACTTTCCTCATAAGGAAGTTGTACCATCCTCTTCATTTTTCATGTCTTGTTTTAATTTTTTATTGAATGCTAGGTGCAAAGGATTGCTTGTCTCTTCATTTGCACATGCTTGGCCCCCTTACATGCATTCATTCCTTCGATTTAAAAAATGTAAGGAGTATCCAATAACCAGGATCATAAAATAGTTTACATTCTTCTATGTATCCGCCCTCACCCTAGCTTTTCCCTCTATTTATTTAAGAAAAACATTCAGGAGTCTGTATTGATTCTTTTTATTTGTGTAATTTCATCTTATCTATATGCTTTCTGAAGTATACAGTGTATTTAAGTTGTTTTACTCTTATAAAAATGGTATCATGCTGATACCATACGTATTCTTCTGACACTACTTACCCTCCTACCCCCATTTGATATTCTGTTGTTCAGCTTAATCCACACACCTGAGTCTCATGGGACTTCATTTTGACTGCAGTATAAACTCAGTTGTGTCCATTTACCATTGTGCTTTTCATACACTTTCTCCTTCATGGACATTTAGGTCACTATTATGCCTAGCACTGTCCTGAATTCACAGATATATTGTTTTCATGTGTATAGAGGTAAGATTTCTGTCCTAATCAGTTTGGTTCAGTGGATAGAGCAGCCTGCAGACTCAAGGATCCCAGGTTCGATTCTGGTCAAGGGCATGTACCTTGGTTGCGGGCACATCCCCAGTGGATGTGCAGGAGGTAGCTGATCGATGTTTCTCTTTCATCGATGTTTCTAGCTCTGTATCCCTCTCCATTCCTCTCTGTAAAAAATCAATAAAATATATTTTTAAAAAAAGATTTCTGTTGGGTATACACCCAAGAGCAGAATTGCTGAGTTATCATCTTTTTCCCCCCCAGAAGCATTGTTTAAGAGATTCTGTGGGGCACACCCTCTCCAACACTTAGTGTTACTAGACCTCTAATTCCACCCCACCCCAACTGAATAGTGCTGTGGTCCATGTAACATAGTATCAGTATGGGTATTGGACAGAAAATGGTGTTTCATGATGTCCTTGCTTTGCGTGTCCCTGGACTCTCCTTATGTTTACTGGCTTACGTGTTTTCTTTGCTGTAAGATGCTCATTTATGTCTTTTGGTCACTTTATTTTTTCACTTTACTCTGAATAATCTTTAGCCACATGACATTTATTTTTGACCAATGTATATATTCTCTTACCTTTTTAACAAATAAATCGTATGTTTTTTCCAATAACTATCTTATTTTGGAATATTCCTCAAGAAAGCTTGTCGTTTTTTGCTTGTAATTTTTCTTCACGATCTTCCTAAGTTTGTAATAAAGATCTTAGGTTATGCTGATGACAAAAATAATTGTTGGTCTTCCTTATGGGGTTGCCTTAGCAGCGTGCAAATAACCGTGCAGGCTTGTCTGGGAAGGTGCCTCAACCACGGTTCTGCTGGAAAGCCCTGCGGATGCAGGTGAAGACAGTCTCACCTACAGTGCAACTACCCTGGACAGCCAGCTCGGCTGCCTCCTCTTCCAGACCCGGCACTTTATCAGGGGCTGGGTCAATGCTTGTCGGTTCACATAAGATGAATAATTCAGCAAACGATCTCCCTAATTTCACTCAATGGCACACCTTTCTCTCCATGAGCTCAGTCACACAGGCAAAACATGGGGACATTGGGCCTGGTGCTAATTTTCCACACGCTCTTTAAAGCACATCATCAAGTTAATCTTCTCCTTGAAAAAGAGACCTTCACAAAGGAAGATAGATGTGACACCCACATATATGCATTTGCATCATTTGAACAGACTATCTATTTTAAAAAAATCTAGTTTGGTTTTGAGGGGCAAGTGTCACCTTTGGATCCTGTGGTCTCCGTGGCCAGGCAGGAAGACCATGAAAAAGGCTTGCTACTTGAAGGCTACTCGCATACTCAGGCCCTGGTGCTGATCAGCACTTTTGGGAGAATCAGCAAACCAGGGAGCTGGTGATGGGTTCTAACAAGCTTTGTATCCTGAAATCCACATTGCAGAAGGGATCGGAATCTCCAGAAAGCCACATCTGTGTGCTCTTCGCCAGACCTCAGCAAGAAGCCTGAATGCGGCATGTCATTATGATTAATTGTGGGTAATGAGGGTCTTACGAACCCAAGAAAGAGAAGCGTTTGTTTCTCTACTGCTACAGTTATAGCCCCTGATCTGTTTTCCAGCACTCTACAGAGGCAATCCAAAATAGAACAGGACTATTCTGTAGCCATCCTTTACTTCTCTGCCAGGCATTTTAGTCAATTAACACACACGGACCATTAGGGACTTTGTGATCTCTTTCAAGGATGTGATAGAGAAAGGGTGTCTGGCTTCAAAGAATCTACATAAAATCAGGCTGTAGGAATCTGCTGTGAATTCTCAGAAAAGCTCATTGGCGTCTGAGGTCACATACAAATAGGACAATGATGGTAGAAGCAGGTTGAATAAAATAATTCTTTTATGGAAGCGGTGGTGTTCTGGTCATTCTCCAAACTACCAGAAGGTGGTGCAAACTCACTGCCGATACCTAGAGAAGGACGGGCTTTCTTTTCTCCAGCGCTGCTCTGTGCAAGTACAGTAACACAGAAAAAAAATCACACACACACACACACACACACACACACACACACACACACACACACACACCACCCTCCCATTTAAAAACAAATTAAACAGACTGAAGATTTCATCTTTAAAAAAAAAACAAATAACTCCCCTTCGTGTCCTAGAACATCTATCAACTTATTTCTTGCTGGACTCAGTTGATGTGGGTCAAGCTAACGAGTAACACAAAACGAGGGTGGGTGAAGATCGGAGGGAAATGATTTTTAATATCTTAATGTGAGAAAGTTAACAAGATGGGGTTTGTAATGCCTTTGGACAAACACCACTTTCAGGAAACGGCCTTGTTGGAGATTCTAACAAACAGCCTCGAGTGGTGAAGCGGACATTGATTTCATTCCATTTGAAAATGCTCATTGTGTTTTACTGTTTGGACATTTAAAAATCTCTTTGGGGTGAAGCCCTGCCGTGTGGCAGTTGATGCATTGTGAAATGGAAATGAAACCTTCCTCCAGGACGAGGTAAGAGCGCAAGACCCAACAAGAGTGTTTTAAAACAAACAGAAACAAAAAGAAAACACAACCTATTCACCGCTGAAGCAGTGCAGCCCCTTCCCTGTGGGGAGGGCGCCTCTGGCCGCAGCCCGGCCTGGAGGACTTCTCAGATCCCGGAGACGAGCGCATCTGCAGAGCTGACATCCACCTGGAAGGGAGAAAGTTGTTTTTTTTTTTTTTAATATTTATGATTTCAGTATAATATCCATTGGGCCACTTTGATAAAACCCTTTCCTAAATCATCCCAGTTTCCAAGACCATTTGGTCTAAACAGGGAAAGAGTGTTTTTGGATTAAAACAAAACAAACAAAACAAAACAAAGACAACAAAACAAAAAACCCTCAACCTTTCTACCTAGAAAATAAAACAAAGATCCGAAAGAGAGCGGGGACGTTTTCCGATTAGAATTCCCAGAGACAACGCACTCCGAACGTGGCCTCAGAAATCTGGGCGGGTGCTGCTTCTCCAGCCCGAAATCGAGCTTCGTGTTAGCCAGCGTTACAGGGGGAACGGCGTATTTCTTCCCCCCTAACTAAAAGCTATCTTTAAAAAAAATTAATTTGCTCCTCCACTTGCCGGATTGCAGTTTCATTTAACTTCGGGACCCTGCCTTGTAATTAGTTTTTCCTGATCTAGTTCTTGGAAGGGGAGTGGGAGGAGATGGGGGTGGAAAGAGAGGGAAAAAACTACTAGGCTTGTAGGTTGCAGTTGAAATATTCTCCTTCCTCGCGCCTGGCGCGGAAAGAACCCGCAACAGGGCGCCTAGGCAGGCGCACGCGCCGTACACGCCCTGCTCCCCCGACCCCCCAGCCCCAAAGTCTTTTCTGGGCAACCTGGGGACCGACGGGGAAACTGGGGCCTGGAGCGGAAGGCAAGTCGCCACAGTTTGTCTGGGAGAGAGAGTGGGGTCTTGGGGAGGATGCTGGGGGTTAGAGGAGGTCGGTTTCGCTCAACAACTGACTCGGGCGCTGCCTGGCCTGGCGGGGCCGCACCGCTGCGCTCACCTGCACGGGCCTGGCACCCCGTTGTCGGGCCTTCCTTTCAATGATCCCAAGTCCCACCTTCTGACGTCTCCCCCCTCCCCGAAGGATCACACAATGTTGGGGGGCTCGGCGCGCAGGACGGTGAGAGTTTTATGCTAAATGCGCTACGTGTCGAGGTTACGCCGCGCTGCTTTCAGCGGCACCGCAGAGCGGATCTGCGTTTGCTCTGTCCCTGCTTCCCCCAGAGAAACTTTTCTTTCTCTCTCCTGCCCGCTGCCCCCGGAGTCGGGGGCAAAGTGCTCGCTCACAGCCTCCCTCCAGCCCCGGAGGCGCGTGGAACAGTCGGAGTAACTGTCCGGGCCGGGCCGCGCGGGGTGCGGGGTCCCGGGCGAGGCTGCGAGCGGCCGCGCGAGTGGCGCGTCCGAGCTCCGAGACGCCGGCGGGAGCGACGGCGGGCGGAGGGCGGCGGCACTGCCCCGGGCGCCGGCTCCAGGCAGCGACCGACGCCCTCGCCGCGGGGATCCCCGGTTACTTCTGCGGTCCTGGCTCCCCAGCGAGGCCGGCCACTCGCGGGGAGCGCGGCGGGCGCGGCCTTGGTGCAGCGCCCGGGTGCCCGCGGGTGGCCCGGCCCCCGCCCGCCCCGTCCAGGCCGCACCTCCGTCGCGCCCGGACCGACGGAGAAAATGAGCGCAAATAGCATTTTGCACTTTCCTGCCACTTTAGCGGGAATCGGAGGAGCCCGGCGTGAAAACCGAAAAGGCGGCGCCTCTTTGGGGCCGGCGAGCTGAAGTCCGGCACCAGATGGCTGGATGCGCCAGGCCCGGCCCCCGACGGGCACACAGCGCCCTGCGGACAGCTGGGAGCGCCCCCGGCTCCTTCACTGGCTTCCAGGCTCCTCTCACATTTTTTTTCTCCAGGAGTTGATATTAGACAGGCATTTAAAAAAAGTGGTGCCATTCGCAATTAAACAAAAAGTAGTGATCTCTGAGCGCCAGGAACACCTCCCTTCCCGGGGAGGCGACGGGCGGGGGCGCCCGGGCCAGGTGGACCGTGGTGCAGGGTTAAGCGGCGTCAGACCTCGAGAAGGGCCTCACTTCCTCTTCGTTTTGTCGCCCTTTGTGTTACATACGGGGGCCAGCGAGGTCTGCCAATCACTCCCATTTCTCTTTCTAGTTCGGTGAAAACAGGGTCGTCACAGCAACAGGGACATGACAGGCTGGTATCTCTCTCGAGCTCCAGGGGGCCGCTAATAGGATTGAAGCGAAAGATCAAGCGAATGGTTTCCTATTTTAGGCCGTGATAACTCCGCGCTGCTTGCATATACATGGGCCTCACAGGACCAGGAGGCGACTTTTCATCCCAGGGAAGAGGAGCCCGTTTTCTAGCAGGGTCTATTTCAGAAAACCCTATGGGATCCACCCGCCTCCCCACCCTCCGTCCTCATCCGCCCATTTCCCCCGATTTGAGGGGAGGGAAGGAGAGCTCCCCCTTCCCTTTGGATTTCATTCACCACCCCGCCCCCAACGCTGAAGGTGTCATTTCCTTTCATTAATTCATTTTAGCAGCTCAAAGTAAATACTCCCTTTGGAGGGAACAAAGACACCCCCCCCTTTTTTTGTGTTCAGTTGAAGTCCTTGGTGGGATCAGAAGTTTGCACATCTTTTGGAGAAAATGGCCTTGGAGTGGTCTAGTCTGACACCCTCACCTCCCACCCCTCAACACAAACCTACAAGAAACAACCTAACCTAAAGAGGAACGAGGGTTTCTCGCCCCCAGGCCTTTTATGTTCAAAATGGAACTTGAGGTCCATGGGCGTGCCTGCCTGGGTGGATGGGTGTTCTTTCACCGTGTGCTTGTGCAGTCGAGAGAGGAAGCAAATGAAATGACAAGGGGGCGGTTTGTTGTCACCCCCAAGACTTGAGGAAACCCATCAAAGGAGACTGCCTGGAAAATCTGCACGCAAACAGCCCTGGAATAATCAGTGCCACCAACATCTGTCACCACAGCTGTTCCTTTCTGGTTGTCGAGAGAACCTGTCTTCTGCTTGTGGGCTGGCAGTGTACTCCAAGCAAGGGACCCAGGTTCTTTCTCTTCCAAACAGTCCCCCAGGTCTCTGTGTACTTAGCCTGCTTAAAAAAATAAAGGATAAGACAAAACAAACGTGTCATTGCCATCTTTTAGGTGAAAATAAATAGCCTGGTAAAGTAGGTTAGGAAGAAGTCTTTTTGTCATGTGGCCACAGGTGGGGAAACTGAGGCCCAGAGGCAGCCAGTGGACTTTCAAATTAATATCCAGAGAAGAATCAGAATTGATGAACTCAATCTGTATTATGTTGGGAGTCTTGGAAATAACTGGGTTAAAAAAAAAGGTGTGTGTTCTTTTGTATTGTTTGCTTTCCCTTTGTATTCCATCAAAAGATAATTATTGAGCATCTAGCATGTGGAAGGCAAATGCGTTGTGTTGTGGAAGGATGGAGAATGAAATGTCTCTGGTCAGAGGGAATACGTCTTCTGGGAGGGGCCCTGAGACAGGCAAGGGGGTGGATGCAGCAAGGCGGCCCTCAGTCAGGTTCCAGGACA
>PVJC01022005.1:0-27729 GCA_004026665.1 Murina feae | reverse complement strand
AGAAAGAAATTAAATGATAGCATTACCCAGTAATCAATGGTATGGTTTTGCTAGGTGGGTGTTTTGGAATAATGGTACTACAAAGGGAAAAAAAGATTGTGCTAAGAGACAATTAGGTAAGACTATCATAGTACACAACTTAGAAAATAAAATTTAGAGATTGGAAAGGAAACAGAAATGTTAAGAGATAACCTATGGATATAGACATAGAGGGGGAAAGGCCTGGGGGGGTTTCATATGAGGTGGAAGGGGTCAATGGGAAAAACACATACAACAAAGGGAACATCTGTGGCCAACCTGCATAGTAGGCTCCGCCATGGGCCACAGAAGCTCCCGCACACCCAGAGCAGGCCACAAGGTTGGATCCAGGCGGCAAGCAGCTGCCGATGAGCCTCCAAGGTCGCGTGGGCCCGCGATAGCTCCATTCCCAAGCTCGGCTGCAGGGCCGGGGTCCTGGCTTCCGCCGCGCCATGCAGCCAGCTGCCACTGCCCGGAACCGACCACCAGCAAACGCGCAGGCGGAGGCCAGGCTTCCCCCTGTGCATTCGCCGGTGCCATCGCTCCATTCCCAGCCCCAGCTGCGCTGGCAAACGCACAGGCGGAGGCCAGGCCTCCACCTGTGTGTTCACCGGCGCCATCGCTCCATTGGACCCAGTGTTTGGGTGGGCTTCCACCATCTTGGCTGGGCTAATTTGCATACCATTGCTCTGATTGGCTGTTGGGCGTCCCGAAGAAACGGTCAATTTTACTATTTCGCTTTTATAGAGCAGATTGTTTCCATTCCTTTACTGGGCTCCTGGGCAGGTCTCAGAAACCTCCTTGGTTCAGGGAGATGACAGGAGAGGCTGGAGGCGTATCCACCTGGAGAACCGCACCTGGTCAGGCAGAAACTGACCCCTAACCCGGCTGCTGTGTTAGTCCATCCACTCCCCACCCCCACTCCCACCCCCAGAATTTGTTTGGATCATGAAGGAGGAACAAGCTGATGGGACAACCCACCTCTAGATGCGGTCCCAGGGCATGCGCCCACAGGAAGCAGGTGCAGGGGCCATCCGTGCAGGAGCAGCTCACCTCCAGATGGAGCCTCCCTGAGCTCAGGGCCCAGGGGAAGCAGCAGGCGGCTGGGGAGGTTTCCTCGAGGGGAGGGGGGGGCAGACTAGCCAGGACTTGCGTTCTGGCTCCACAGCTCAGCTGTGTGGCCCTGAAGGCGGCACAGAACTTCCCCAGGCTCAGTTGCCCCTCCCAGAAAAAGGCCACCCTCTCCACTAATTCCGTGGCTACACGAGTTGTCAAAGAGCCTGGCAACAAGAGCCCTTCTTCCCCTGCCGCCCCCACCTTTGGGACCTAATAAGAGGAAGGCCCTCTGGCTTCTTGGGAGACATGGAGGCTGGGAAGTCTGCTCTGGCAGGTGGGGTGCAAAGGGAAGAACTGGTTTTCCTCCTCTCTCGAGCTGTCCCTGCCCTGCCCTCCCTTCCCGTCCATAAACTCACACCGAGTGCTCCCTGGGGCCAGCAGCGGGCGGGAGCCGTCCATATGTAGCCTCCTCCTCCCTTTAGCCACACGCTCCCTCCACCCCTACAAAGGTGCTCACCAGCTCCATAAGCAGGCACTGGGCCTGTTTTGTGCCAGCTTCCAGACTAGGCCTCAGAATTAGACCACCAAGCCTCTCTCCTGAGCAGTGCACAGCTTATTGGTGGAAGAGAAGCTGGCTTTGGTCTGAAGGGAGCTCCTGGAGGTTTGGGTAGGAGTACCCAGCGCTGCCCTCCTGAACACGGCCAGTCCGGATGTACAGCTGCCGTCAGCACACTGCTAATGGGGCCCTGAAAGTCTCTGCTTGATTAGAGCATCCAGGAAAGCCGATTTCAGCTGCAAATGCCTTCATTGCCTCCCCAGCAGAAATGGCTAATACCTGCTTTCTGGGACAAGCTCATCAAAGGGAGACTCTCAAAGCCCCATTAGCAGTTGTGCTGACGCTGCCTGTACATCCTGAAAGGGCAGAGTCCAGCGGAGCTAAAGGAATCTGGCCTGTTTGTCAACACCAGAATGAATCAGAGCTCCCCACACCGTCTTAGCCCACTGCCCCGCCGCTACTCCCTCCCTCTTACCTGGGAATCCTGGGGGAGGCAGCGGGGGTGCAGGGAAGGAATTACTGTTTCTCAGCAGGTGGCTCTGTAGTGGCACAACCCACAGGCCTCCCCCCTTTCCTCTGGCTCACCATCCCCCATACCTGCCAGTCTCAATTAACCCTACAACCCTACAGAAGACTAGACACCAGCATAAACCTGCACACCCAGGACTTCCCAGTCTACCATCAGCACAAGCTCTGGGCTCCGCTCTCCTGATCACAGTCAGTGGTTACCCAGGCTGCTAGCGTCTTGAAGCCGACCCAACCTGTTTCTCCCTCAGCACCACCGACATGTGGTCAGTTGGTCTCCTGAGAGTGAAGATGACGGTCACCAGAGAGCCTTTGGAGGTGGACAGACCAGCCAGAAGCTGTAGGACCTTGCTAGTCCTCGTTGAGCTAAAAGGAAGGGTTGCCATCACAGCCACAAGACGCTGTGAACACCAAGAAGATGGCCTTGCCTGAGGTTTTCACCAGCCAGCTCCCCCCGCACCCCAGACTGCATATCACCTCATCTCAACTTCCACAATGACCCAAGATCGCATGAAAACAATGCCCAGTACCAAGTAGTATTGGCCTTGCTTTCTCTGAGGGCCCCCTGAAAATAAAGGACAGGAACTGAGATTTCCTCAACTTGGTTTTGCCCCATTATTCAATAGACAAGCAGGGAGATGTACACCAGTAGGCAGCAGGAGTCATTAGAAAGTCTAGCAACAAATATAACATTTCAACACCACTGAGCAAGCCTGTGCTGGCCCCTGGGAACACAAGGCTGAATAATAAACTCAGTCCCTCAGTCGGGACTCATGGCTTCGTGGGTGAAGACCAACATAAACAGGAAATCTATGTAGCCTGAAGCACGCTTTTTTAGCCACATGAACAGGTGCTTTGTTTCATGCCTTGTCTTATTTGATGCTGTTATGGCATCTATCATTGTTGACCACGATCACCTTCTTGAAATTCTCTACTTATTCGGCTTCTGACTTCACTTTCTCATGGGTCATCTTTACTTCTCAGTCTTCCTTACGGTATCCTCTTCCTTTGCTCACCCCCTACATATTGGTACTCCCCAAAGAGTTAATTTCTTTGCCACTCATTCTGCAACTTACATTCTCCATGGAAAATACCTTTTGCTCCTAGGCCCTGACAACACCTACACCCTGACAGCTCCCAAATCCTATCTCCTACCCCGACTTTTCTTGAGTGGCACCTTTATAACTTACATTTGTCAAACAAACATTTCTTTAAAATGCCATGTATCAGTGCTATTCTAGGTGCTTTATAAACGTTGATTTATTTAACAATAGGGCACAACCCTCTGAGGTGGTTGCTATTATCCCTATCTTAAAGCTGAGGAAACCAAGGTACAGAGAGGTTAAGAAACTCGTCCAAGATTACACAACTATGGAGCATTGAGGCTGAGTCACGTGGTCTAGCTCTAGAGGGTACCATTCCAGGCTGCCTCTCCACCTCTGCGTAGGCTACCGAGAAACCCTGTAGAATGAAATAAGTTCTTCTCCCCAAGTCTACTCTTTCATTTGTCTAACCAAATCTTGCACTTTTGTTAAATCTTCCACTCTTTAGTCTCAAAGAAAGTCACTGCCTGACATATCAAAAATTTTCAGTGAAAGCTTCCGAATTTCATTGAATTGAACTGTTCTGTTCTAAGCTGAATTGAATTGAAGCATGAAAAGATATCAGAGTGTGAACTTCCACTGGAAAATTGGGGAATATTTTAGAGTAGAGCTGACATTTGCTGACCAGGATATAGTGCATTACGTAGAGCATTACATATTTGCATTGTAAGGGGCTAAGAGATGAGGTAATTCTATATTCTCATTGTACAAATGGTGGATCTCAGGTAGGTAAGAGGAACCTGCAACGGGAATAATTTGAGACCCAGGGGGAGGGAATCTTAGCCCCTAGGACTCAGTGTGGTCCACAGACTGGTGGGACCTGTGGCTCTGGCATCAAATGGAGGTTTGTTCCCACAGACCTGCTCAGTGAGAATCTGCAAGTTAACAAGAACTCCAGGTGACTCACATGTCCATGGCAGTTGAAGAAGCAATAGTCTAGGTCTGTTTCTACACTGGCCAAGGGAACCAGATTACATAGCCAAACTCAGAGTCCTCACACTTTCATTCTCTTGGCCCCCCCTCTAAGTTTGGGTCACTACATCTCTCCTTTGCCCTGCACCCTGCTCCTGACAACCCCATGCATATGAATCCATGGAGATTAAGATGAATCTGACTGTGTGCACACATGTGTACATATATTTCTACTGTAGAGAGAAGGCTTCACCCTCAGCAACTCAAAGGACACAGAGCTGAGAGGACTGTTGGTGAATGTTCCACAGACGGTCTTAAAGAGGGGGGTTTTGTCCAGTCCCAAGCACTCATAGTTAACGGGGCTCCTGGGTCTGCTACAAGTTGGTCGAACATGCTAGGAAGGGAGTTGTCCAGGTGGGTGCTGGTTAAAGTCCAGGGAATGTGGAAGTGTTGGATAATCTTGGCCTGAGAATAATACTGGGGCCTGGATGGGGACTTGAGGCCATAGGCATTTGGCCAAGACTCTCGGTGAAAAAGAAGCCAGGTCCTGAGGCCTAGGTTAGCCTGAAAGATGGATGCCATTCGACAGAAGGAATAACGCCAGATAGAACCAACAATGGAGGCTGGCAAAAAAAACTAGGGAAAGTATAAAAGCATAGGTTACATACAATATGAATAAAATAGTTAATTCAAATAAAACAGTCTTCACCGCTGCCATGGCTGAGGGCAATTTGATGGTTGGACATGGGATGAAACCATAGAGGAAATAGCAGTTAATGGAAGGGGAGGTCTTCTAGGGAGCTCGTTAGCCCAAAGTTACTCTTTTCCTGTATAAACCAATGGAGGACAATAAACCCCCTTCTTCAACAGCTGGGGAAGACATCCAAGGCATTTTCTAGAGGCAGTTTGTTGCAGAAGGTATTCATGGAACAGGTTTACATTGGAAGAGAATTGCACCTTCTGAAATTTCTGCATTTGCATGAATATGTATGGTAGCAAATAGGAGCAGAAATAGCTCAAGAGGAAGAAATACAGAAATCTGTAAAGGCTGGAGTGAACAGTTGGGGGCCCACTTCAATTCTGCAGTTGGCCTATCGGCTCTGCAGCATGGAAGGGGTGGGCCCAAATTCCACCAGCAGGAGATGCTGAAGGGGACCTGTGGCCTGTCCAGCAAGCTAAGGGAAAAGGGCTCAGAGTATCAGCACAAAGTGACTAGGGGCCTGCAGCAGTTAACTATATGAGTAAGCCATGTTACTCATTCCACGAAGGGAGCCCGGAACCGATCCTCCTTGTTGCTGTTTCCAGAACCCCTTCAGTATTGACGGCAGCCGGACATGACCAGAGTGAGGCGATCGGAGCGGCAGCACCCCTTGGGCATGGTGCCTATTTGGCTGTCCCTTTTCTTCTCTCCAGTGTAGGTCGCCTGTCCTCTTTCTTTTTCTCCTACTGCCACATTCTCCCCTTTTCTTGGCCTTCTTCTCTCTCTTCTGGCTAGAACATGACACTGGAGTTTATATCTGATTATATGTTAAAGATAATTGTATGTTTCCTGGTCTTGGTTTAGAAAATGCACAAGTGATGTAGCTTTTTTTATTGATACATTCAAATAGACTAAATTAACCTGATGTGCATTTTTATATACCTGCCTCCCCTGCCCTTTGTCCTAAAAGATGGCACTTTCTATGCCAAATGGTATCTACCCAAGTCTGTTACTAGCACAGCATTTGCAAAGGACGTTTCCAGATGTTGTAGATGCCTCTGAGCCAATCTAGCCAACCTGCCCTTCAGAGGGTAGCAGGAGGGTTCTCATCCAATGCAGTGAGCTGGGGGTAGAGCCAGGACACAAAGACAGACAAGTCAGGGGGCAACTTGACTGTGTCCACCGATGCCAGGCATATCTCTGTGTGAAGGTCACAGAATTCCTACTTGCTCACCTCTCAAATCATCTGCTTCTGTCTGTAGGTAGTGACAGAGACACACACACAAAAAAAACAAAAACAAAAACACAAAAAAACTAAAATAGTCATCTTTCAGGGTTAACAAGGAGCTGCTTAGAAGCCCCAGCCTGACTGTCAACAGCCAATCAAAGGGAGCTGTCAGCAGCTCTCCTGAGGAGGGGTTCAGTTAAAGCAGAGTGAGGCTGGGAGGCTACAAATGGAGAAGAACCAGCTGTTTGGCTTCCTATGTGGGAACCCAGAACTGAAGGCGAAGAAGATGGGTTTTGCCTTTCCCCCAAGCAGAACAGACCAGAATGGTCCCAGTGGGATGTCTGCAACCAGGGAAAACTTGCTACAGTCTGGGGCTCATTCAGTGAAATCCATTGTCCTCTCCCCATGTAATGGGTCCTCATTAAATTTCCCCCAAAGTCCTTTTTCTCCCCTAGCGTTCTGTTTCTTGCAAAATTTTTTACTAAGATACGGCAAGGTTGATTCAAATGAATGCTACGATTCTAGTCTGAGGTCAGATTCATGCCATGCCAATGGCTTAGCCCCATAACAATTCTACCAGCATTTTTAAGAGAAAGCTATTGAGACTAACGTAAACTAAAAGGCTTTTTCTCCAGACTCCTCCATCACCTTCCCCTGCAAGTTCAGTGCGAGAAGGGAAGAGGTGGGCCTACTCGCGCAGATGGCTTCGTGCTGATAGGCAGCAGAGAAAGAGCACATTATACGTCTGCCTTCTCTGCTGCACAGACAGATCTCCAGTCTGGGAAGAGACAATACACTCAAGTAGGAAGAGACTGGAGTGTGATGGGTGGAGAGAGTAGGAGAGCACTCGCAGAGGAGGTCAAGCCTTCCAGCCTAGAAAAGTCACCTCCAGGACAGGTGGGGCTGGGGAACGCCCATCGGGAACCGTGGGGGGGGGGGGGGAAAAGAGCGGTGCCCAGTGCCTGGAGAGAAGCACCTTTGTCCCAATTTCAAAGAGAGGTACAAGCTGCGTGTGGAAGCCATTCTCGGGGGAGCCCTTCGCAATCATCTGCTTCTGCTGCAGGTGGTGACGTCGAGATGGTCCTATTCGAGGTGGGAAAGCATAGTCTGGAAAGCAGGTTCAGCAGAAGCTGGCCGGGCCCCGCACTGTCAGCCCAACTATAGCTGGGCTGATAGGCTGTCAGGTTGTGAGAGGTGACCAGGGTATTTTAAAGTATCTTTTAATAAAGACTGTATTTAAAATGTTTGTCGCTTATTCATTCATTCATCTGTTTATAAACTTCTGCTAGTGCGTCAGCTTCACACAGGCAGAGATGTGTGTGGGGAGGGGGTTGTTCTTTTGCTCAGTGCCGCACCTAAAACAACGCCTGCCACCTAGAAGATACTCAATACTATTGCTGGATGAATCAACATGTGTGAACGGAAAGGACTAGAAGAAGACATAGCAGAAGTTAATGGGGATTATCTCTGGGTGGTCAGATGGCAGGTGGTTTTACTTTTCTTCTTTATACCAGTTGTTTCTCTTCTATTTTCCATATGCTCTATACTGAGTTACTTTTGTAATCACAAAAATAGAATACTATCCTCTTTGAAACATTTACTCATGTCAAATTAGCCTTATTTTTCCTTTGCAAGTATTCCCCACCTGGTAAACGGGAAAACGTGGATTTCTGTGAAGTGCTTCCCTCCGTGACCCTTTGACCCAGAGGAAGAGCTGTGGGCTCGGTGATGGCTGAACTGAATGGACTTGTTGAAAGACTCCACCCAATGGTGTTGGTTAAAGGATCAATGCCAATGCCCGGGGGAGCTGCAGTGGTGAGACAGGGCTTGGTCTCCTCAGCACGTTCGGAGGCCTGGGCATGACTTCCTCGGCCCACTTACCTTATAGACGGCAGCTGGCTGAGAAACCTAGCTGATGCATTGGAGGATTCAGATAAAAAAGATCTCAACGGCCTTTAATCAAGGCCAACACCAGTAGATAAACTTGATAGGCCCTGCACTCAGATTCCAAAATGTCGATGGGCCAGATTCTAAAAGGAGAAGACCTACCGACCGGTGGTTTGTGGAAAAGCCCCCTCCATGAGGGCTCTTGCAGTGTCAGTAGAGTGAGTGCAGCGTCTGCTGGAGCCACGGGCAACAGTCACGAACTCTCGTATCCACACTCAAGGTGCGTCCTGTGCTTGGCATTCTAGGATGCAGGACAGCATTTCCCAAAGTGTCTTCTGGAATATTCCAGGTGAAATGGGGGTTTGATAGTGTATATACTTAGGAATCCCTTTTGGAGCTTTTGGGTGCCCCGTTTTTTTATTTTTTACGATTTTTTAAATTAGTTTTTAGAGGGAGAAGGGAAAGTGAGAGAAAGGGAGAGATAAACATCAATGTGAAATTGAAATCTCAATCCACTGCCTCCCGAAAACTCCCACCGGGACTGAGACCACAACCCAGGCACACGCCTTGGGAATCCAACTGGCAACTCCCAGTGCTCAGGCCGATGCCCCACCAACTGAGCCACACCGGCCAGGGCCTGGGTGTCCTTCCAGACGTACGCAGTGCACGTGAGCACATTAAACTTTGTGAGACATCTTGCAAAGACACCCTGGATTTAGCAGGAAATGGTTTTGATTCTGTGACACCTGCCAACAATCAGAGCACTCCTCAGAGAAAGCTGGTTTAGGCATAGCTGATACCTTACATGCAGCGGTGGACACAGTAGGTTGACAGTGTGAGTACACGAAACACAGACTTTATCATTAGGTTATTAGTTATTAATTATTGTATTATTTTCACTACAGACAGCCATAAACCCACTCTTGCCCACCCTGGCGTTTGTGTCTGCCCCGCACACAGGGCAGGGCACACAGCAGGGGCTCAGCGCACGCCTGGTGAGTGAATGGGGAGAACGCTCCACTCTTCAAACCACAGCACATAAAGGTACTCAGGCACCTGAGGCGTCCGAAGGAGAACGAACGGTGTGTCAACTTGATGCCTTAGTCATCGAATGGGGGGCATTGCGTGAAGAGCGGAGGGTTGGTCAGAAAAAAGCCCGCCAGGAAGGAGGGGCTTGGGCGGGCCTGCCTGGGGTCTGGAAACGAGCCAGACATGCCGGGGGAGGAAGGCACAGTTCCGCACAGTTCCGCACAGTTCCAGGGCCGAGCGTGCACAGGGAAGTGAAGGGCCTCAGGGTACATGTACAGGCAAGAGACCCCAGAGATGACACGGTCCAGTAATTCTCAACCCCGGCTACACAAGTGAATGCCCTGGGCCTCTTCCTGACTTGGTAGACCAGAATCTCTGGGAATGGCC
Organism: Murina feae; assembly: GCA_004026665.1. Taxonomy (NCBI): domain Eukaryota; kingdom Metazoa; phylum Chordata; class Mammalia; order Chiroptera; family Vespertilionidae; genus Murina; species Murina feae. Next base: position 18,328 of record PVJC01022005.1, on the reverse strand, counting down.
TTGGGAGTGGCAGGCTGGGACTAGAGTGACGCAAGCCAGACTCCTAGGGCACAAAATGCCAAGAGGACATCACTCTCGGGGTCCTACAAGTGCTGGGCATCTTCTGAGAGTGATGCCTCCTTCTGTTTGGCACACAGGAGCCTGGCCTGCTCTACCCCCGCCCCTGTTCTGGGCATTGGCATTCTGTAACGTTTCTCCAGGAAAAATTCTAAGATGTGGTCGGTTTTTATAATCACTGATACACTCAAACTCACTCAACTTATAGGCTAGAAAACAGGGAACCAGAGGTCCTGCAGGTCCTACAGGCAGTTAGTATCAAAGGCAGGCCACAAGGGACTGGCGAAGCTGGCAGCAGGCACAGCAAGGGGAGGGCAGGCTAAGCACTGGCATCAAACCCCGGGCTCAACCTGGGCGTGGGGGCTGGGCTTCACTCCTAAGAAGGCCTGTGAGAGAAGACAGGCCCCCATTCGAGGTATCGGGACCTAAGCAAGGAACCAGAGCAGAAATGTAGGCATCAGAGAGGAAATACAGCCACAGTCACAGGGCTGGACTGCAGGGCTCGCTGGGTCGTCTTGAGCCGATGTGACCTGGTGATGGGGCTGCAGTTCAGGGGTCTCCTGGGCTCCCTCCCACAGCCCCGTGTCTGAGTGGAGCTGGGCTGGCAGGACAGGGCTCCACGACACAGTGGGAAACACAGACATTTGAACGGAAATCATATTGAAAAGGAATCAGATTTATTCCAACGGGTTTTGAAAACTAGGACTCAGACCAACAGGAGAAATTATGACTTGGCCCTGATATTCAGCATTGCCACCCAGCGGAGCTCATGCTGGAGGGCAGCAGCGGGAACTCGCGGAGGAGGAGGGATGTGGGCGAGGGTGTCTCCCCGGGCGCTGACTCTGGGTAAAGTGCCTGCTGTTGCCTTTCACCTGGAAAACCCCAAGTCCCTTGTCTTTATATTTTTCTTCCCTCAAGGAGCTCCCCAGAATTCCCCCGAATGCTTGTCTGTCAGATATACACTGTGGTTAGGAAGGCCACAGGGGCATTTACATATAATTAGATTACAAAAGACTGAGGTTTGAATAAACTGTGCAGTCTACGCACAGATGATTCTCAGGTTGAAATTACATCACTGCTCCCCCTGTAGTCATCATCTTTGATTTCCCTCTCTGTATCTCCTCCTGCACCTCATCACATTGACCCAAATCAAACCTAACCAAGTCAGTCCACATGTGTGGAGCACTGCCTGTGAGCGGTCTCTCCGCGAGACACAGTCCTCACCTCGGAGGCCTGGGACGCGGAGCCAGGGCTGAGGGGACAAAGAAAGCCAGGGCCTTGGAGGAACCTGCTGAGGCCACAAACCCTCGTGCCCACCCCCTTCTACCCAGTGTGGAGAATAAGCGAGCAAATCCCCCCAGATATGCCACCTGCAACTCTCACTCTGCCCCCCAGAACCACAGTCAGGAATCCCAGAATGTACCCTCAGGGCTTTCAAAGAAGAGAAGGTTCTCTGGGCAAGGGAGCCAGGCAGGCAGTCGGTTCCTGGGTAGACAGCGGGGCAATGTCCCAGCAGGAGGAAGGACACCGATGAGCTCCTGCCAGCCACAGGGCCTTTGCCTGTGCTGTTCCTCGGAGCCCAAAATGCCGTTCATGCCTCCCCACCCCTTCTCCCTAAAGCAGCCTCCAGAGCCCGGCACCTGGCTCCCTAAGGCCCTTCTGGGGAAAGCGTTCCATATGCACCAGGCGAAGTTGGTCATCGCCCATAACACCTTCAAGCTTCCCAGGGAAACATCCATCGCAGGTGTAATCGTCTTCTCTAGACCAGGGGTCCTCAAACTTTTTAAACAGGGGGCCAGTTCACTGTCTCTCAGACCGTTGGAGGGCCGGACTATAGTTTAAAAAAAACTATGAACAAATTCCTAGCACCCTGCACCCATCTTATTTTAAGCAGGACAGGCAGCGGCGGCAAAAACACCCGCATGTGGCCCGCGGGCCGTAGTTTGAGGATACCTGCTCTAGACCATCGACTTTAACTGGTTGCCACAAAAATTGTGAAAACACGCAAAACATGACCGTTTCGTCAGGGACACTGACCTCTTTTCCCTCAGGTTGTCTAATTTAAAAATGACCACAGTCAACACAATAATAGCTGTCTGGTGTGAAAGAATCAAAATTACGCCTATTTTTTTTATTTTTTATTTTTGGTCAGATCAGCAAAAGACAATACATTTTTGGGTGTGCCACAGAATTTTAGTAATTAATTTATGTGTGGCATGAGATGAAAAAGGTTGGAACTCAATGCTCTAGACGCTAAGCTTCTTTGGCATAGGGATTGCCAATGAATAAATGAATGAATGCCGTAAGTTAGCGGGGAGCTACAGGAGCAGCTAGCTGGGAGCAGGAGAAGCAGGCCATTGGGGGCACCAGAGCCAGAGGCTTGGCTGGAGCAGAGAGGGAACCAGAGGGCAAAGCATGGGGTCAGGCGCAGGGCAAGTAAAGAAGAGCAGGGGCTGTTGGGTTGGGATCTTGGGACAAGGCTGGCCAATGCTGATTTCAACAGCATCCCTTGGAGGGGAGGGTCGGTGCCCCTTCCTGGATGTGGCGCAAGCTGGAGGGAGGTGGGCTCCCCTGAACACACTCGCTTTCAGCACAAAGGAGCTAACCTTCCCCCGGCAGAGCTAACCATCCGGTATAAATTAGGCTGCACCCGGGTTTATGGGACATCTGTCCTGAGACCACAGGGACTTGAGATCCCTACTTAGCAAGGCTGCCATGTCTCGCTGACAGCTGCCCTGGCCTTCTGTTGAAGTTTTTTCCCAACAAATCGCTGAAGGGACCCCATCAGCCCCGCTCTCTGCACTGTGCTATCTGATGCCCAGAGCACCTCTTGATTACCCAGCTGAGAGATGTGGGGGGACGTAAGAGACAGAAGAAGGAGGGTACATCCCAAAGGGCAGGCAGGGGCAGTCTTAGAACTCAGCTGGACACGGGCTGATTAACTACTTTAGGACAGAGCAGACAGCAGGGGTTCTGAGATGTAGAATTAGACTCATCTGTGCAGGAAGGGCAAGCTCCGAGGGAGAGAAGAAGCACCAGTCCCGCAGGAGGAACACGGAATCCGATAAATACAGTGAGAGGCCACGGGAGCGGGTGGTAAGAAGTCAGCTTTGGGGCTACAGTGGAAAACACTGGGGGTCACTTCACTTGCTGGTGGATGGGCCCAGAGATACACGTAAAATGTAGGTCAAGTAGAGGCAGCACTACAAAGTACCAAGAGGCAGAAAGCCATCCCCGGAATGTCCTTTTGCAGGTAACAAGGTCAAAGGGCAAGATACAGTCCCCAAAGGAACTGGAGGTCAGGGCAGGATACTCAAGCAAGGCATGTCCTCGAGCCTCTGTACAAGGAGGCTGGTTGGTACCAGGAGAATAACCACAGCGACCTAGGGTCGGAGGTGTGTCAGACTAGCCACTGGTCAGAATGAGTCACTGGGTTAGGGACAGGAAGCAAGCAGCCAAGGTGACATGAGCAAGTCCACACTGCTGGCCAGCAGCAGCTTGAATTCTTCCGGGCAGAGCGGAGCTGCAGGTCTGGCCCAGGGGACTCAGCTTCGGGGGAGAGGGCTGGGAGCGAGGCCCCCGTGAGGCCCGACAGGGGGACAGAATGCTGCCAGTCCGCTCCAGCTGCTTCCACAGTCTGGCTTCTGGCTCAGAGTTCAGGAAGCACAGAACAGGCTTGCCTGGAGCAGAAGAGGGACGTGTGCGACTGTGTCAAGGCATCTAGATGCCCCGAGGGGTGAGGGGCTAATCAACCGCCAGGAGACGGTGACCCAGACCCGAAGGCTAAGTCCTGCACCTGCAGCAGGAAGCTAGCTCTCCATGTAGCCGGAGAAAGCACCTCTCCCCATGTGAAAGAGCTGTACTTATGGTTTCCTGCTTTGTTCTGAGTATTGTTTAGCTGCTTCCTCCTCATTAGAAGACGGCGAGTGTTCCTCCTGTCTTGTCTTTCTCTGTCGCCTCAGCGTCCATGGCAGTTGGGCCCAGTAAGTGCTGTTGAGTGAATAAATGACTACTTGGGGGACCAGGGAAGTGACCCAGGGCTCCACAGCCACAGTGCTCTACAATAGGGGTGCAGAGAGTGCCATGAAAGAAAACTGTTCTGTGTTTCCTGGAGCAGCCAGACCCCAGCCAGCTGAACCGGTTTAGGAGTGCTGGTCCTACAGTGGATCCGCCTTCGGCAGCAGAGCCCAAATCCGGATCAGGCTCTGGGTCCACCTGAGCGCAGGCCCCTCCCTGCCAGGCTTCAGCCTGGGCCGTCAGTCCGTTGGGGTGTGTGTGAGGATCGGGAGCAGCTGGGGAGAAAAGCTCTGACCAATTGGGAATGGCTAGCTTGCCGTGGGTCCCCATGGTCAATTGACGCGACCTGTGTTAGCTTGCAGAACCCCGAGTGAGGGATCCAGGAACAATTCATCAAACCTGGTAACTGGGCTAACGGAGCAGGAAGATGTCTACCACCGTAAGTGAAATAATGACAAAACAAAATCAGGGAGAGTGATGGGAATGCATTGATTTCCCCGGTGGGTGTAAATCTCTAATGGGCGGGGAGGATAATAGGTAATGGCTGCTCTTCACTGTGCTTCGCTCCTTCGCCCGGTGCCAGCTGTGGTCCAGGCACTGTTCCGGGTGCTGAACATGGAACGATGAGCAAGGTGGCCCGGTGCTTGGAGACACAGACGGTAAAAGGGCGAGCGCTGAGAAGCACCGTAGGGGTACAGAGTGCCGTGGTGCATAGGGAAGGAGCACCCGTATCAGCCTTGAGGGCTGGAGTGGGGTCCGGGCAGCCTTCCCAGAGAAGTGCTACCCAGGTTGAGATGTAAATCAGAAAAGGACTCACCACGCAGAGAGAAAAGAGAACTCCAAGAGGAAGGAACTGCATGATGACGCCCTGCGTGAAAAGAACGCTTGGTGCAGAGGGCCCTGCAGGCATCAGCCTGCTTGGCATGTGGGGAGAACGTGGTGAGAGGCGGGGCAAGCACAGGCCAGCTCATGAAGGACCTTCTCCATTAGCTTCGGAAAGCTAAGTCCATCATGTTGCATCGGAGGGTGGCAATGCGAGGAAGCAGACAGTGAAGATGGATGGGTTTTAAGAAGGAGTGTGTTCTGGAATAATCTTTTTCCCTTCGGCTCTTAGAAAACATCCCTGGTAATGCTTTAGGAAGAGGTGCTTTTCCATTTTCACCAGGTTGTTCCTGAACCCTTTTCAGGGACACTGTTTGCCATGTCCACATGCCCTGGCAGTGCCTGGTCCATAACAGATACTCAACACACAGACGCCATTCCTTCAGGAGGAGAGCGCTGAGATTTAAATGGCAGAAAGGACATCTCACTGCTGCCCTGTCCTTACCAGAGGGACTGAGGGAAAAGGCCACACACACGGACCACCTGGGAGAAACCTCAAAGCCAAAGGCTGTCCGCCTGTGGCAGAGCTACTCGATGCTCCCCGAATCCCATTTCCTCCACCCTGGGCAGAGCCTCCCAGCCCCCCTAGAGTGAGGTATCACCATATGACTGGATTCCAAACACTTCCTGGGGGCAGAAGAGATGTTCCCCCACTTACATATCTGGCCCAGAGGTCTTCTCCCCTTTCATCTCCCCTCTAATCTCAATCTCCCGCCCTTCCTCCAGTTGAGTGAAGGGGAGTCTGAAGATCTACAGAGGGAGAGACCACGAGATGAAGGAGATGAAGAAGCCCGAGTCCCCGCATGACCACACAGAAAGCCACTTGGTTCGGGCGGTCTCACCGCAGAACAGTGTGAGTGAGTAAAGAACTCCTGTTGGGTTGAGCCTCTGAGATTTAGAGGTTTATGGAGCAAGTAACAAGTCTTACTTGTCCTCACTATTAGGCAGCTCACCTAGCCCACCATCACCAAACTCATTCCAAGGCTGGGTCTCCTTTGAGATGACAAAAGGCATTCTGATGTAGACACGCCCCTTTCCCTCTGTGAACCAGTTCTCCTGCTGAAGAACACAGACCCTCCCACTTGAGACCTCTGCGGGAATTTCACAGTGCTTGTTCCGACGAGCATTTTTAGATTCCAAAATAAAATCTCTAAGAGAAACAAGCAACTGACTCACTCATTTAACTCTGTGTTCTTCCTGCACATAGATGCTCACATGTTCATGTGGACGTGAGCACGGAATTGTTCGATGAAATGCACCTAGAGATGAAGTAGTACAAGGTGTAATGTGGAGTCAATGAGTTCTATGTGGTGAGGAAAACAGCTGCTCATTACTGAAGTGAGGAGCTACTCTCTTCTAACTCCCCTCCAAAATAAAAGTCAGGGGCTACACCACTCCACCCCCTTCAGGCCTCCGTGACTGCCAGGGCTCAGTGTGAATCCTGGCAGCTCAGCTGGGCCCCCAGCAGCACAGAGGGAACTTGGCAGCTATCCTAGGAGATAGGAGGCTTGGAGGGGCAGGAGGAAAGAGCAGAGAGAAGGCCAGAGGCAGAGAGATGAGGAGAGGAGTCCCCGTGATAGAAACTTCAAGACCGAGCTGACTGCGTGAGCTGGGAGTGACACTCCCTCTGGGCTCATGATGCAGTGGAAGCACTGGTCCTTCCTTTAGGAGAACCACGTCAACACCCTGTCCCGGGACCTCAAGGCACCCCTTCAACTAACCACCGCGGAGATGTGTCTTCATTGGGAGGATGCAACAGCCTCTGTCACTACTTTGGAAAGCAACTCAGAAGAGGAAATCCATTGCGTCCAAGGTGATGGGGGTGGTGGGGAGGGGCGGCTGGAAGGGCTGATCTAGCCTTCAGAGCATTAGCAACACCAAATAAACAAGATCTGATGAGCATAGGCAGCAATAAGATGATCACTGCAGACTATGAAAAACTACTTGTCAGCTTTTCACCACCTTCCCTACCAATATGCCACCCTCCCCAGCCCCTCAGAACTAGGTCTCCTAAGTGAATAAGCCGAACACAAAAAGCAAATCTGTGATTCCATTTATATAAAGTATCTAGAATAGGCCAATTCCTAGACACAGGAAGTGGATGAGGGTTATCAGGGACAGCGGTGATTACTCAAGGGCTTCAGTTTCTGTTTGGGGAGATGAAAACATTTTGGAAATGGATAGCAGTGATGAATGTGCATTTTGAATATAATTAATACCACTGAATTGTACATATAAATGCTTAAAATGACATTTTATGTTATCTATATTTCACCACAATTTTAAAAATTGATAATGTAATATATCAAAACCCATTGAATTATACACTTTAAATAGATGAATTGTATGGTGGGGCGAATTATATGTTAATAAAGCTGTTAAAAAAAAAACTAGGTCTATTAATGACCCTTACCTGCAGGCAGATTCAAGCCTTTGTGGCATCTTCCTGCCTTGTTCATCAAGCAACTTCTATTTTCCAGGGATTCTTCAAGGCCTTGATAGAGGGGAGGACTTGGCAGGATTTATGTAAGCAACCTAAGTCTCCTCCTTTCAGCCGTCTGATGGTGTTGGCGTTGGGCCTCCCTTTATGTTATTTTTCAGTTTTCTTCCTGATACTGACCCCAGAATTGTACTTCTCAGTCTCAGCTTTCCAGCAGCATTGCATTCTGGGGTAGAGTCTCTGCTTTCATTTCTGCCCAGGGTTTCCTGTCCACCAGCCTGCCAATCTCCAGTCCTAGAAGACTCTGCTTTGTAGTAATAAGTCTCTTTCTAACCACCCAAGGTCAGTGGTTCTGATGTAAACTCCATCCCATTGTCTGGGGTTCAGGTTCTTTGTAGAGAGACCTCACTGATGCCCTCTGCCCAACTGTCTGCATTTCTAAACACACCCACCCCAATTCACTTTCCCTCTATTCTTTTCTTTTTCAATATATTTTATTGATTTTTTACAGAGAGGGAGGGAGAGGGATAGAGAGTTAGAAACATTGATGACAGAGAAACATCGATCAGCTTCCTCCTGCACACCCGCTACTGGGGATGTGCCTGCAACCAAGGTACATGCCCTTGACCAGAATCGAACCTGGGACCCTTGAGTCCACAGGCTGACGCTCTATCCAGAGCCAAATCTGTTAGGGCACACACCCTATTCTTTTTCTTCCTGGCAGGTTACTTTGTACGGACCCCTACTTTGACTTCCTATCGGCACTGCAACCAAAAGAACACATTATTCAGTTATTCTTGCAAATGGCGTGGCTCTCCTCTCACATGTCCTGAAGAGTAGATCCTGGTACCACCTGGCCTCCCTTGCACCACAATGTGAACCGAGAAAACCTAAAGCCACGGCCAAGAATCAACTCTGCTCAGGGCTCTGTCTGAAACACAGGTGGAACCCCACCTCTGCCAGGAGGTCACTTACAAACACAAATGCATGCAGAGTGAGAGCTTCCAAGCCTTGCTCACATTCACATCACCGCTGGGACTTTTAAATAACATTATGAATCCTCAGGAATTCCCCAGCAGCCTGCAAGCTCACCTGCACCAGGGGCTCTGCCGGGCTTGAGCCTCCTGGCCCACACTGCAGATTTGGGGTTTGCCAGCCTCCATAATCATGTGAGCCAGTTAAAGACATAGACTGATTCCTAGACCATGTCCCCAGAGACTCTGACTTAAGTGGTCTGGATTGGATTCAGGTATGGGAGTGTTTTTAAAGTGATTCTAACGTGTACCCAGGGTTAAGAGCTACAGATCTAAGAAAACTAGAACATATAGGAATATATTCTTTCATTCAATGAGTATTTATTGAGCACCTACTATGTGCCAGCCATAGAGTCTATAATGCAATGAATTAGTAAAATGTCCTGTTCTCATGGAGTTTCCAATGGTGGGGGTGGGTGGGGAATGAGGAAGGAAGCAAAGTAGAATTGTATAGCTGGAAAAATAGAAAATATAAACTACTAGAGGCCCGGTGCATGACATTCATGCCCTGGAGAATGTGAGGGTCCCTCAGCCTGACCTGTACCCTCTCCAATCTGGAAGCCCTCAGGGGAGCCCTCTCCAATCCGGGAGTTTCTGTCTGTCTTTGCAATCATATGAAGGAATTGTCTGAGACCCCAACTCAGTTTGGTTTGTTGCTCACAGAATAATAGAGGGATTTTCTTTTCTTTGCTTCATTGGTGGAGATTTCCTGGAAGTTTTAGGATATCTTCCCTTTAATGTTTCCTAGACACTCTGATTTACTTATGTCTCTTACCTTTGTTTTCCCTCCATCCCCCACTGCAATAGTAACTTGGCTCCAGGCTCACTTTGCTCTAGTGTCTAGGAGATCTGAATTCCTGGTGCTTCCCGTGGTGTTGGTTTTCCCTTCCTGCTCTGTCTCTGTCCCATTGCCTCCCACTCTGCCAAATCCTCCAAGCTGCCGGCTCTCCCGCTCTGCTCTCCTCCCAGTGGCTTGGGGAGAGTGGCCAATGGAGCCACATCCCCCCAAGCTGCTGGCTCTCCCACTCTGCTCTCCACTTGGCACCTATGTATGCAAATTAGCCCGCCATCTTTATTGGGTTAATTTGCATATACATTCCTGATTGGCTGGTGAGCATGGTGGAGGGATAGTCAGTATACATGCTTCTCTTTTATTATATAGAATACAAAGCAGGCTTTTATAACATGTATGTACACAGGTCTTAGGAACCCTGGATTTAGGTTTTCAGAACACGTGGGTGGATTGCTAGCATCGGGGATCCCACTAGCCCTCGGAGGAAGGCAGAAAGGAGGGAAGTACTCTTCAGAGAGTCAGAAGCTCTTCCCTCGCTTAGAGTCTTAAACCATTCATAAAACGAGGTGCCAGTGGAAAGACCGGCAGCTGTGTTTCATGGGGGACAGAGCCCAGGGCCAATGACAGAGCTCTGCTTAGTATGGCTTTTTAAAGAGAAACAGGATCAACAGGTTTGAGGGCAGCCTGCGGGAGCGGAGGGGAAGGACCCTTCCCCCTCCCTCTTTTCCACAATGGACTCTTTTTCTCTCACTTCAAGGAGAGGAAGGAAACAACACGGATGAGGAGGAGGAGGAAGAGGAGGAGTAGGAGGCAGGTTTTCTCAACTCATCCTCTCCCCCAGGAACTTGGCTAGGCTTTGACTGGAGGTCCCAGGAGATCCAGGTGGACTCACACCTTGCCAACCCAACCCAGGTGTGCACCCGATCCCGCCAGTCTTCACTGGGACCTGCCACACAAGGTCAGGGAGCAGTGGGTTGGTTCACAGTCCAGCATGGGGCTCGGCTGCTTCAGGGAACTCCTACCCCAGGGAGCTAGCGTTCTGGTTGGGGAGTGAGCCAATAAAATGCTAAGCAAATCGAAGAGCCTGTATTTGCGGGAAGAGGACGGACAGCTAAGGCTGTGCTATCTCAGGTGGTATTTTCAGGGAAGCTCTGCAGAAGGCAGTGATATTTCAGAAGAGGCCTGGGTGACATAAAAGAAGAGGCTTCAGATTCCTAATAAATAGGGAGCCTGTCGCTGCACATGGATCTTTTACTTTCGGATAAAGCACAATCTGCCCTCCTCCAACCAGCCCCACCCAACTCCTCCCTGGGGACTGCTTTCCAACAGTTTATCCTATTTCACATGTCACCAGGGGGAAGCTGGTTTCCCATCGGTGATCACAGTACCCAGACCTCAGTCTGGTGCTCCCTGGCAGCTCTGTTGCCTAGAAGTGGGAGAACAGTGGGACCCCAGAGATGGCCTCCTTCTCCCAGAGTCCAAGACAGGTGAGATTACAGTCTCTTCTGTTCTCCAAGAAGGATCATTGGACCATTCTTCCATGTGATTAACTTCAGCCTCTTCTGTTCTTACATCGCCTCTTCTCTCGCCTTCACTTGTGCTTCAGCAATGAGCTAGACAAGGAAAGGGCAGGTCTTGCCCTGCCAAATGTCACCCCCAAACTCCTGCTTCTGCTTTTGGTGAGGAAGAGCCCTGCATGAGTGCTGGAGGAGGAGAGAAGGGAAGGAGGGATGCGAGCTCTCTCCCAGCCACTCTTCCTGCAGGACGGAGTTCAGGGCCAGTGGGCATGATGTAGATAAATTAGATAAAACTCAGGAAAGAGAAACACACACACACAAAGATGATGGAGAGGCTGGAGGGATTGAATGATGAGGGGAGATTAAAAGAACTAAATATGGACAGACTGGCTAAACACCGATTAAAAGTAGCGATCAGAACTGTCTGCAGGCATCTGAACACCAGCAGAGGGGCCGCACTGGCAGGCGTGGGGTCAGGCGGCGGGAGTGAGGTAGACTGAGAATAAATGAAGGGAAAGTGAGAGTGGCAAACTGCTGGCTGGTGAAAGAGCCTCTATTTAGGGAAGAGGTGGGGGCGGGAGGATAGAGGGGTACTGGGCGTAGAAGAGGGGGACATTTAACATACACATCGCCCTCTGCGCCTTCTAAATATATGCCCTACGATGATGTTAAGCAAACCTCGGCTAATGGAGGTCAGGCCCCAGCAGACTGCAGGTGTGTCACGGGCTGTGTGCTCACCTAACATCGAAAGCCAGAGCAGTGGGTCCCTGCAGGCCTGGACCAGGATGGTCAGAGGCCAGGATGGACCATCACATGAACCCTCGGTTCAACACAAAGATCGGGCCACGTGACTACCTAGCCAACACTGACCTCCTATGCCCCTCGTTGTTTTAAAAGTAAAATCCTGAACCAGAAATAACCCCCCTTCTGCAGAGAGAGAGGCAGCTGGTCAGCTTGACAAGCGGAAACGCCGGCTTTCTCCTTAATGTGCAGTCCCGAAGCGGTGATGTATGGCTGGTGATAGATCATGTTGGGTTTCAGAGAGCAGGGAAGGCGAGCGCCGGAGCCTAATTCATGATGCATGAACGCATTGATCTTCCTGGCTCTGAAAATACAGTGTAATGAACCCCCGCTAACACATCATTTTTATTCTGCTGCACCTCGCTAATATCTAATGATTTCACCTTCCACTGTGATCAAACATAATTGTATGGGAGTTTCAACTTTGTTCTTTGATACTGGAACGCTGCTGCCCAGCACTGTTATGCTCTTTGCTATTGGTAGAGCAAGTCTGAAACTTACACATATAATGATTAAGATATTAAGATCCCACAGGTGAGCTCTCCTGTGGTCTTTTGAGGAGCCCTACGTGTTCACATGTGCGCACCTGTGTGCGCCCATGTACGTGTGTGTGTGCACACGCACACAAGAATGTTCTGTTTATATTGAAGACAGAAGCTGGTTGAAGGGAGGGACGATATTCAGAGGCAGAAGGCTGTTCCCTGGGATGGTTATGCCCTTCCCACCACTGGCTCTTGGAAAATGGCGATGACTTAGAATGGAGATTACATTGTAAATGTTATTGTTTGTGGAATCCCATCTGCTGATGGAAGTCACTGTGATAATTGGGTTGAAGTCCATGAAGCTTCCTGCGGCCTCTCCCAGCCTGTCCCGACAGCACCATGTCCTCTGCACATCCATCTCGTGGTTCTTGGACAGGGCTCTCTGTCCCACTATTCCACTCTCGATTTCAAGCAGAGTTTTTTGGAAAGGAATTAATATGAATTTCATAACTCCAGCCATCTGTTCTGAGGTAGCTGGTTTCTGATGAAGGACCAGATATTTGCAGCTCTTCTGTGGGTGAGTGGGACTCTCCCTTGCCAAGGGCTGCCCTTGGAGGAAGGGCAAAAGGGTGTGAGGTCACTTCGGACATTCACCAGCTGTGTGACCTTGAGAGAGTCATGTAACCAGTTGCCTCATCTGGACCCCAGCTTCCCCCAGATAAAAGTCTAATATTTTCCTTGTCCAAATGCAGTTGACTGAGCCAGCCAATATTTTAATGTCTCAACATAACCTGGAAGCTCCCTTCTTTCTAATGTCTGCAGAGCCTGCATCTCTCAGAGACCTCACCCTTCCCAGCCAGGGCTGGATGTCAGTAAAAGCCTCACAACTTGGATAAAGAGAGAAATCTGCACTTTTGGAGTCTCCCTCCCCACCCCACCCTCAGTCTTGTTTTTTAAAAAGAACAATGACAAGAGTAAATTAAGTAGAATGGTTGCCCGATTATTTATATCCTTTGAAGAATCTGTGGCAATATTAAGTTAATGCAAAACTCAGTTCTCAAGGCCAAGCTCCTGCACAGCTTAATAGGTAAAACTTTGACCCCTGTGCAGACCTCTGTGCTCTGTTCCGTAAGGAGCTGCTGGAAGGTTAATACATAAAAATCGAGCATTCCCGAGAAACACAACCCAGAGCTTGTGATGCAGGTCAGGGGACAGTATCTGACTGAAATCAATATGCACTTAGATGTTTAGATCATCTGAACCTCCACTTGGCACAAAGAATCTCTAGAGAGAACCTTCTTAGCAGCAGAAAATCACTATTCCAGAGCTGATTGTGGATCTTCTTGGCCATTTGTTTTTCAAGGGAGATGCTGGTGAGAGGGGCAAGGGAAGTCCCTCTGGAGTGAATTGGCTTAAAAGTAAATAGCCCCGGGGGTAGAGAGCCTTCCTTCACTTCTGGTCACCGCTTCCCAGAACAACTTGGCCCAATTCCTAATTATTGTCTCCCAGCCGCTGCCTCTGGAACAGGAGTAATTATTTAGATGCATGAACAAAGTATGTTGAGACTGTTAGAGAGAAGGGAAATATCATTGTTTATACTCACAGACTTGACAGAGCTAACAGAGAAAAAGCTTTGAACTTTCAGCCATCACATTGTTCCCATGCTAAAACTGCAGGGAAATGGAAAATGTCATTTAATTGCATCTTTGCACTCCGAAACCTTATTAATTCCATAACCAAAACCGGTTTATTTTAGTTTTCAATGAGCCCAGATCTGGGCTGGATTAGAACTAGAATCTTTTTTTAAAAAAATTACTTTGCCAACTTGTTGAGAGACATAAGAAATGGAAAGTGGAAAAGTAGATTGACTTCAAGAAGCTTGGAATCATGGCCCAGAATGGGGGCAGGGATGCAGAGCTAGACTTGGAGTTGAATGAGGGGAGCCATACTGGCTTTTGCTTTGAGGAGAAACAGAAAACAGCTCTATCACAGATGGATATATATTGCACATACTACACATAGATGTCAATTCAGATATTCCCTTAAAAGCTAAGTGATATAATTATGGCAAAGATCTTTGGTTGGGAGTGAAGTTTAATTACAGGCAATGTCCGAAGTCAGAATAATGTGGGTGGTGGGTGCTTTGAAGGGCTAGATGTAAATGACAAGGTTAGAGACAAGGACTTAAATTGTCAGGCAAGAGCTCAGAAGGACACAAAGCAGGATTCATTGGTCTTGCTCAGAGATTGTAAAGCAAAACAAACAACTGAAAAAGCTAGAAAGTCACCTTTCAGGAACAGTTGGGAAATGTGACAGCCTTTCCTGAATATGCGGGTGTGTCCTACGTAGAGGTGTGGCGCTTGAGCAGGTGGCCTGGCGAGGCTCCTCGCGGGTCTAGGAGTAAGTGAAGGCATCCATGGTTTAGCGCACGGATCAGTGAATTTGCACCCACTCCTTATTTGACTTTTTAGGACGCTTTTACTCCATAAGAGTATTCAATATATTTTTACAAAGCACCTAAATGTTAATGCAAAACCTGGAGGAGGGTGAAGGATGTCAAAGAGATGAGCAACAGTCTCAGGCTTGATGTCCCTACAGAAGGCTGACCCCAGTAATCTACTTTGCTTTAAATTTGAAATGATCCTTCATTCTCTTGGTATAAGGCTCCATGTTGTTGGCTCATAAAGATTACTATTGCTTTTCTTCCAATTGCAATAAATCCAATTTAAGGGCCCTCTTGACTTGAAATTCGTCACAACTACACACAGAGGGCAACACTCCTCCGATGTGCCTCTCGGGGAAGGCACACTAGTCTTCTCCACCAGAGAGAGACTAGAAGGTCATTCTCTCTCTCCCCCTTTCTTCCACCGCTAGACCTCAATCTAATCTGTGAAAAGGATACTGTGTCTAAATTATGGCCGATTCCTCATTATCCAGCAGTAAAAAGGTTAGGAAAGCCCAAAGCCAGACTGGTGGCAGCTTCACATTTCATCTTTCCGCCTGGGAACAGTTCAGTTTCTCAAATTCATTTGAAAACACTTCAGCCCATTCCATGCAATCGAGAGATTTTTAACCTTTTTCTTTCTTCTTCTTCTTTTTTTTTTTTAAACTGGCAGCTTAGAATTATAACTGACCAGCCTAAAACTGGAGTATCTGTCTATCTGTCTATTGATCAGTCAAGGGTCTAGTGTCTTACAACAGAACTTGACTTTTGGATAACATTTGGTATTGATTCAGAGCTAAATTGGTTGGCTCTCTGAAGGACTTGGTTGTACTATCAAGGGTCTTTTGAGTGATAAATCATCCTAGTAATTACAGCACTTGGTATGAACTTCATAATTATAAGGCTCTGTCACCCAAAGATATTGCCTTGTCAACCAGTAACTACCCTGATCTAGTTGGGAAACTTGAGCTCCAAGCTACCACAAATTGTTATATTGATTAATAGGAACTCAAGGAAGCCAGCCCGAGCGTAAGACCTGAAGATGGAGAGCAACGACCCAGAGGAATCCCAGTGCTCTAGAATGAGACTTAGCGCTCTAACCCAGACAGCACTAAGTCTACAGGCATAACCATTATCAACAAAGGAGATGCATCTCAATGGCAGACTTCTCTGTCGTAAACATTATTACCGGACATAGGAATATATGGGCATCAGAAGAATATGTGCCAAGATCAACAAATGTTATGACCAAAACGATATTTAATACTAACTAAAATAAAAATAGTAACGCAAATAACAAAGAATGTATCAGAAAACCTAAACCGTGCTGTCTCCCTGGGGCAAGGGAAAGGAGAGGGGGAAAGCAGAATTGGGGGTGGGGGTTGAGAGAAGGGAAGAGAAGAGATTTAACTCCAGAGTGGTTCTCAACGTTGACTATGCATCAGAGGAGCTTTTAATGCAGCATTGTCCTTCCCAGAAACTCACAGCCAGGAGAGCTGGGGTGGTGTCCAGGAAAAGCTCCCATCACCAGATGCCGTGGTTCATATCCAGGGGTAAGAACCATTGCACTAGACTGTATTTTAGGAAAGAAGAACAATGTCTTGCTCAAATTGTGTCTCCAGTGGCCAGCTTAGTGCCTGGCTCATAGTAGGTGCACATAATGTTTATTTTAAGGGCTGACCAAATAGCAGACTGACAATTGGAATGAATGAGTGAATAAGCATTTTTGAAGTGTCCACCAAGTGCAGGCTCTGTCCTAGGAGTCCTGCCTATAGTATCTTCTATCATTCAGATTGCCCCAATGAAGGAGATGCTATTTCTTTTTCGAAATTAGGTATCTGAACTCAGGAAGGCTAAGCAATTTGTCCAGATTCATGTGCTAGACTGGAGAAAGAAGCCTAACCTGTAGTCAGGTAAGAAAGGCAGGGAGGCAAGAGGGTCTGGAACACTCACCATTCCAGAACTTGTATAAAGAAAGAGTGGAGGGATGGCAATTTAGTTGAGTGGGGTTTGCATACCTATATGTTTGCTTGGGACACTTGGCAGGGGGGTGAGTAACAGAGATGCTGGGAGGTCTCATCCCAATCCCATCCTATGCCATTTCCCAGCAAGTCACTGGTTTGGATGAAATGGTTTGACAGTCCCAGTTCATCCTTCTAGTATCTCAGAAAGACAGAGAAGCTATCCCAGAGTTCTCTGAACTTCCCTCATTTCTCTCTGTCTGCCAGATAATGCCTGAAATGTATGTGAATGAAGAAAATGTTTTATTTTTCATAATTAAATATGAAAGACTTAAAGCACAAAGGTAGCCCTATATTGAAACCTCATTCACACTAATACCAATCTACAACAAGGGTGAATGACGGATAGCAGACCCCTCCTTATTTTGAAAAGGAAAGTGAGGAAAGAGAACACGGACACTTGCCCCTAAGGTGGGCTAACGGCACCCCGTGGCACAGATTTACCTGGGATGAGCCTTGCTTACATTCGTCAGGGAAAGGACAAAGAGAAGCTGTGTGCAGGGGTGTTTTTGTCATTGGCAGCTGCGAATACATGAAGCCTTTCTTCAAATGATTTATGAAGGGTTTTTGTCTGCCTTTAAAATGTGGAATAAAAGTGCTCCTTCCCCCAAGGCTTCATCGACAGAGATACCACCACCCGCAAAGCCATCTGTAGAACCCTCAGTGTGCGGAAGCCACCCCACCAGAAGCCAGACATGGAAGTCAGAGGCTCAGCTCTGTCCTGCAGGCGAGGGACCCTGAGCAACTCCTTTATTCGTTGCGCCTGGAGTAGGATTAGAACAAGAGCACTGGCGTTCATGGAATATTTATCAAGTGTCAGACAATGCGAGCGCATTCCCCGCATTATCTCCGTTCATCCTCCCAACACCGCCACAAAGTACCCACTCAGATGACCCCTTCCTATGTTTTAAATGAGTCTTAGAGAGCTGAAGGTGGCTTGCCCACAGTAGCACAACTAGTAACAGGAATATCGGGTATTTGAACTAAGTCCTGTTGGACGTTAGAGTTCATATCGTAGACACACCATATTATGATGCTACTTCATGGGAAAGTTATGAGGAGAAAAAGAAACAATCTAGTGTCCGTGCTTCGGACAGTTACATACACATGCTCACATATATTGTCCATTTAACACAGTCCCAAGCTGCTCAGATTGGTTATGGTATTTAGATCAAAAATAGGTACTTAAATCCATATCTTGACACCAGTGGTTTTCATAATGTGGCATCCAGATCAGCATCAGCAGCATCTGGGAACTTGTTAGAAGTGCAAATTCCAGGGCTCCACCCCAGGCTACCAAGTCAGAGTCTCTGGGGACGGGACACAGGAATCTGTGTTTCAACAAGCGCTTCTGGTGATTCCGATGCGTGTTAAGGATTTTGAGCCAATGAGTACAATTGAGCTAACATGGCAGAGGGTACATTCTCAGCCCAAGACCACAAAGGCACAGAACGCAATGCACTCATCCTTTGGGCTCTCCATTGTCCCATGGAGAAACCTACGGCTTGTCATCCGGCCTTTTTTCTGTATTCTGGTTTTGACCTTAATGACTAAGAAAAAAATGTGCACATAGTAATAGTGACTTTACCTTAGGGAAGAGAGAATGAGTATTATGCTGGGTGTTAAAGGATCAAGGTGTGTTCAAAACCAGATAGAGACAACACAATGAAAGAGAATTACAGACCAATATCCCTCATGAACATAGATGCCAAAATCCTCAACAAAATCTTAGCAAACCGGATACAGCAGTACATCAGAAAGATCATACACCATGACCAAGTAGGATTTATCCCAGGGATGCAAGGATGGTACAATATCCGCAAATCAATAAACGTGATACA